>JABFAI010000094.1:0-153726 GCA_013266175.1 Fusarium gaditjirri | reverse complement strand
ATATATCCCTATATAAAACTTAATATATCCCTATATTAAAGCTAGTAGAAGAACACCTCTTATACAAATTATATTTATATCTTAACTGTTATTAAAAACCTATTAAGTTATTAAATAGACTTAAAATACTACTATAATTATATAACCATTTTATATTATATTTTAGCTAATAGATCCTAATATAAGCCTCTTTTATTAACATCCTAAATATTATTAATAACTTAACCGTTATAGAATTTAAGTATTTACTATACCTACTGTGTGGATAGAATCCCACAATTGGTCAAGTCCCTCAAGCCTTTCAAATGAAGATGGCCAGAACATCACCTCTAAGGCATCCAATTTGTCAAATGGTTCAGTGCCAAGCGGTAGTGTTGGGGACAAGAATTCTCTTGATGAGCGAACACTTGAGATTGTTGATGCCGAGATCTGAGATGGCTCAGGGCGGACAGGGTCTTCACTAGAAACGTCCATGCTATGCCTTGTTTGTAGCCTGGAGCTGCACCCTCTTTCTGGAAATGAGTCTGTCGGACTTTCGCGTAAGAGGAGGTTGCTGTCCGAGTCTGGCGGACTCAGCTCGACAGATTCAACGGCATTGAAGATGCGTCGTAAAGACCGCTGTGCTCGATGCGCCGATCCTTGTGTTCTGGCCATATCCCCCATCAAGTCCCTAACAGATAATAACGAAGCAATAGCCTTCCGACGACTCGTTTCCTCATTCGCTGGTCCAATAAATGGCGCAAGATGGTAAACGCACTCGAATAGCACGGAGCAGGCCCACTGGCCCATCTGGTTGTACGCTTTGAACGTTTTCATATAGATTACTATAGCCTCGACAAGCTCCCTAGCTTTGTTGAGACGGAAACTTGACAGGGCAATGCTGCTTGATGATAGCGGTGCCAGCGGGTTATGATGCAAGAGTAGCTGGACAGTGGCGATGCGCTGGTAAATCTTAGTATTGCGATTATCAGGGGCGTGGGGCACCAACACTTACACTGAAAGCGAGGAGTGGTAGACGTGCCCGTCGCTCATCTTGTCTACTCGATCCCGACCTCAGGTTGTTTGGCCGCCACTGCAACTCGGACGGAAGATTGGCGAGCATGCGTTCGATTCGGCAGTTAGCCGATTTGACATGATAGCTGACGTCGCCCCCGAGCTTGCGGGAGCGGATACTAAACAGCGTGTCCCAGATGTCGGTCCAGAGGTGTGACCAATCTATTAGGTGTTGGACGTAATGCCTCATGGCAACGTTGGAGACGAGCGACTCGCCACCTCCATTGGTAGATCGTAGAGGTCCGCTAGGTATGGATGTGGCCATCTCCGTCATGCAAATCTCGTCGTCGCGGAGCAGATACGGCTGGCCGCATTTCTCCGAGATTCGACGGTCCAGGTAATAGAGACACCAGAACAGGATTCTACGAGAGTCTGCTATGGCTGGGGTGAGATCGGTCCACGATGATTGGTCGTGCAGCTCCGCGCGGATGGCCAACTGAACAGCCACGGCGATAGCCTTAGATGCCTGCCGTAATTGCTCCGTATAAATGAGATACATGGCCTCAAGAACATGGTACCGGACAAGCTCGATCTCTTGGTCTCGGGACGGGAAGAACCCTTCCAGGATAACTAGGCTCTTGTCGTGCCAGAGCTTCCCCGGCATGGACATGCTGATGGTCTCGTCTGGCAACACCAGTCCTCTCTGGGGGTCGACAAACTCTGCTACCGCCAGGGCCACGCACAGGTTCAATGCAAGCGGTATGAATGCAGGAGTCACACGCACGGATATAGCTCCCGGCCCATAACCCGCCGCAGGTAGCCACTGGAGCAGTCCCTCTTGGAGCTGGCACTGGTCCATGCAGGGAAAGAAAGGGTTGTGTTGACCCCAGAAGATGTGGAGGAGGTCGACAAGGCGCGGCGGTTCTGGCAAAAGCAATGTTCGGTGGTGGTTGGCAAGAGCTTGTTTAGAGACGTTATTGGTTTCGCACGATGAGAGTCTTTGGATCAACATGTCGCTAGAGAGAAGTCCCACCCCGAGGACGCTGTGCGCCGCACAGAACTTGGACTGCATCGACAGCTTTCCACTACTGCTGCTGGCAGAAAAATCAAATGTGTCTGTCAACGGGTCTTCGGGGTACGTTGTAGGGGTCGATGATGATGATACTGTTGACCCGGGGTTCCTGTCACCCGGAGACAAGCCCGGCGGAAGAATGGCGCCATTTGTGGGAAGGGTGTTGCAGTATAGGTTGACTTCGGTCTGTGACAGGTCGTCTTGGTCCGCTCTAGATCATCTCCGATCCATCAATTAATTACCTGACCATCATGGGATATAGAGGTAGATAGATGGACGAATTCAGGCTTACCCAGCTGTCCAGGAGTATTCAGCGTCATCAAGGTTCGGCCGCGTGATATCTCCATTTGTCAAGGATTGGAGCTCGGATTGGGGCTCGACGCTATCAGTCTCGTGGGGTATGAAATTGCTATTCGTACCCACCGGCCGGCCTGCGCGATCGGACACGCGACGGCATTTTTCATGTGGAGAGTAGAGACAGATTTCCGAGCGGGCAACACAACGATCGCATGGTTCTGTTCCACAGCACAAGGAGGATGTCAGTGCACACAGCAGGTTTCGGGGCTGTAGGAGACTGACTCACCTTGAGTTTTCGACGTCGGCATTCATCGCTGCAAGACTATCAGTAGGCAACAGAAGCAGAAACAGGTCTTTAATACATCAACGCACCATGCTCGTCTTGCATATGCTGTCCTCTTTCGTCGCGTGTGCGCTTTACTTGCCTCGACAGAAGAGCTGGACCAAAACTGCTGTCCTTCCATACTAACGGACGTGTGACATGGCGATTGGCTCCGAGGTGACATGGTGAATTTGTCAAATAAACTTTCGTGATGTTTGCGACTGGCATAACAGGTGAACGACTGCTCAGTTCCTAGTGCTGGATCTAGATACGGCACAGCTAGCTACGAGGAAACAAGATCTAGCCAATAATACACCCGGACACTTGGAGGATGTGGGGTAGGGGCAGGGATTGGCGTGAGGCGATGCAGGATGCTCGCGGAGAAAATCTGGAGCGTCCAATCTGACCCCTCAGTGCGATTTCGATGCTCAGGTCAGCCGCGAGAATGGCTTGCAGGCCAGCAGAAACTGACAATCGGCGGTCGACTGATACTCGGAACAAAAGAACAAAGGCTTCGGAACACAAAACAAGCATTAGTTGCACCCATGGATGTTATATGTGCGCTCGCCCCCTCCAGACAGAGCTGCCTTTCCTTTCCGTTCCGTGCCGTTAAGGTTTGTGGAGGTTTAGTAGCGCACTAAGAGCCGGCGCATTTCGCTACCGGGATAGCTAGCCGAGCCCGCACTCGATGACCGCGTGCTCATATCAATGGTGGCTCGCCTTGTTGCATCACGATGAATGGAAGCGTCTCCTCCATTGATTCTCAGGTTACTATCGCCATTGTAACAAATCGAAACCTCGTGCAATGAAGAACCTCAATGTCATCGTTGTTGGCGCCGGAATTGGTGGCCTGGCTACGGCCCTTGCCTTTGCTACTGACGGACATCGTGTCACGGTCCTAGATGGTGTCATCGAATTCGCCGAGGTAGGCTACTTCATGCCCCGCACGTTGTGTGTGTCTAAGGTGTCGAGGCGGTAAAGCTGACCACTCGAAAACAGGTTGGTGCAGGCATTCGAGTCCCGCCCAACTCGTCGCGTCTGTGCAAGTCTTGGGGCGTCGACTTCGACTCGGTCCCGAAACAGATCTCCAAAGGCATCCGGTTTGTGGACTGGAAAAACAACGGGCTGCTTGATGTGCCATACGACGACATGCTTTCCAAGCACGGTGCGCCCTATTATTTCTTCCATCGAGCCGACTTCGTCGACATTATGCTGAAGGCCGCCAAGAAGAACCCTAATATCAAGATTATCACGAGAAGTAAAGTTGTTGAATACGATGTACAGAGGCCTGCAGTGAGGACTGAGTCCGGCGATTGGTATGCAGCAGACTTAGTCGTGTCAGCCGAGGGTATCAAGTCTTCTATCCGCGACGAGGTCAATGGTGAGCCCATCGAGCCCGTAGACACAGGCGATGTTGCTTACCGAATCCTGGTCCCGACGGAGTCACTTCTCAAAGATCCCGAAACGCGCTATCTGGTAGAGAATGCTTGGGCAGTGCATTGGCTGGGCCCCGAGGGCCATGCAGTTGGGTATCCTCTCCGAAACGGGGAGCTCTACAACATTATCATCGACATCACACACCAGAGTGACAAAGGCCAGCACTTGCTCGATAACCAGTGGAAGGTTCAGGCAGACAATCAGGAGCTGGTAGATAGGTTCAAGGACTGGTGCAAGCCGGTGCGCGACCTTTGCGGCCTGACTGGCGAGTATCTGAAGTGGAAGCTCGTAGATTTCCCTGTTCCGCTGAAACGATGGGCCCATCCCTCCAGCAAAGTGGTTCTGATCGGAGACGCTGTACACCCAATGATGCCATATCTGGCACAGGGAGCTGCTCAAGCCATCGAGGATGCAGCTACATTGCGCGCGGCCATCGCTGAGTTTGATAGTCTACCGGAGGCTCTGGCGATATATCAGAAGCAGAGGGCGCCGCGGGCCACCTATGTAGCGCAGAATACGCGCGTCTTGCAGGAATGGCTTCATTTATACGATGGCCCTGCTCGTGACCAGCGAGATGAGCTTATGAAGCATGACAATTCCGACAATCCGATCTTTTGGGGCCATACTACGCGCAAGGACTGGCTCTTTGGCTACGATGCCGGCAGCATCCACACAGATGAAGACAGAAAAGTCCCTCCTCTACCTCCACTACCTCCTAAGGGGTCCTCGGTATATGTGAATAAGATTAGTGGGGCGGCACTGTGAAGTGGAAGCAAGAGGTCACCGTATATAGGGGCAAATTCGTTGTTATAACAGTGGACAAATTTTTCCTATCCTCTCTTGAGAATAGTTCTCTATTGTGTGGAATGCGATAGTTGAATACTGGGTTTTTTCAGTAGCTGAATATTCGAAAACCTAGGACCTTCCCAGACTCCCCAACATTCAAGTGACTTTATCCTATATATTACCTGCCTACATCCCTCATTGAAAGGACACAGCTATAACATCTCCTAATTAATGCTGGTTTCCAAATTATCCTGTATTCAAGTATTTCAGCCACCCACCGACCATGCAATTATGAATTTCGCCGACTAATGAATTAGTTCGGCATTGGTAGAGGGATCCGAGGCTCACTGGGGTTGGAGTCGCTCTCTCATTCCATAACAATAATGATCCCTTTCCGTTCCGTGCCGAAATAATTTGAGGTCCCACCTTAGTCTAACTAATGCATGCTAGCTTGTTGATTGGCTCGACTTACGGTGAGGTTGGCTTGGATTAAATTGAATTTAGCCAATCGGACTAAAATCGAGTTAAAGGACTTAAGTAGAATGGGCCTTGCCTAATGAGGTTACAGTTTTTAGAATCTAAATTAGAGTAATAAATATCTATATATTACTAATTTTACTATATTAACTTACTGACTTATAAGTTAAAGTCTTTATAGAATGTTATATGTACTGGGTATGGCTTGGTTTAAATTGTACTGGCTTCAGTTCCAGAATGTGTATTTGACGCTACACATATCTAGAAGAATGAATACAAGAGTTATAACGGGAGAGGGGAGCTAATACGTACAATTGAGGCAGATAGTTCAGACCGGGCCCTCGCTGGTGAGATTTCATCAATACAAAGAGAGACTTAATATTTACACTTTGTTTCACTGTGTTTCACATAAAGTACACTCTGCCGAGGAAAGTAGACCTCTCTTCCTCGGAACGACCGTCCATAAACTGATGTAAACTAGTCGTATGATTCGGAGCGGTTCTCTATATCATGCTACATTAACTGCCTGACTGCTTAGCTCGAGTTTGACATATCTAGATCAGGAAATCCATCCAGCCACTGAAGATCCCAAGCTTCCCATGGGTCAGCAAGCAGCTCAAACGTTCTGTCATCCATCTTTGTCATCCACGGAGGCTCCCATGAAGTAGGGGAGAGCATACTCTCCAAGGCTGACTCGGACTGCATTGCCGCCGCAGGTGACTCTCCTTCCATGTGCAGAATCGACCCAAATGCCCCAGACCCACACTTGGCAAAGGAACTTGAAGCCTGAACTTGAGCCTCCTCCTGGGTTGATGTCGAATCCCGTGCTGGTTCATCCTCCGCCGCCGGGCTTTCAAAGTACCGGCGGCCGGTGTGCTCTAGGAAGCGGAAGGGGATCTCTACCAGGTCAGAACTCGTACGATATCGGCGCAGAATATTGGTGACCTGTTTCCAGGCTTCTCTAAACTCGTCTCGGGGGTAGAGCTCCTGTCGACAACATTTGGTCGCAATGAGCACCGAAATCATGCTGTAAGAATCTAACAATAGGCGTGATTAGTTAGCGAACTAGTCCTGTTACTACGTTGGCGTACCACACACTGAGATTTATGCACATATCAGTAGGAAAGAGGCCTACTTACAAAAGAGTGTCCAGGTGTGGCCGTGAAAGATAGAGAATTCTTCTTTCGAGGTCACGAGCCCATGAATCTTGTAGATGAAGTCCACCGCAACTGCTACGCAGCTACGTGCGTGTTGGACGAGCAAGGTTTGCTGCCAACCACGGGTAATGCCAAGTTTGTTCTGAACGGGAGACTGGGAACCTCTTGCAGCGTTGGTAAGTGGTTCAAGCTCGAGTAGGCTAGAGAGAGCGGGTCGGTAAATCAACATGGACGCGTAGTGATACCTAAGAAAGAAGTCGCGGTGTTAGTCTAATCACCGGCCTCAATTACGAGGGGCTCATAAGTGCGTCGGCAAACAATAGGATGGAGTTGGGGACACACCGGAGGTAGAGGCAAATGGCTTGCACGGTATACCTCGACTGCGAGGTTGGTATCGTCGTATAAATCAATTCGGGAGGAAGGCTCGCGTGCCAACTCAGGAGCCGGGATTCGAGAGACCTCAACCCACGATAATCTCCCGTGTCGTGGACGGCCTGATAGCTTCGCTGAGTGTCTTCCCTATGCCCATACAGTTCTTCTTTGATGTCTCGGACGATCTGAATAAGGTCCATGGCCTTGACAAAGAAGGTCATTCTAGAGGTTCCATCAGAGGGTTGCTCTTCGACTCGGTCATCAAAGATGAACTCGTCCTCGATAGTGAGGGGCAACGGCACATGATTGGGATGAGGCAAGAGTAATCGCTGCCCATAGTGAGTTGAGAGGGTTCTGGAGAGCATCTGTTAGCAGCACAGCGCAAAAAACAGGCTATGGAATAGGAGAAGAGAGGAAAGGCGCTAACATGTCGGTATAGATGCATTCCCACCAGATCCTTCGACTGAGTTCACGAGCCAACGGTCCTTGATTAGCGCCGGAATCTTCGTGAAGTCCGAGGGCGGTACAGACACGAATGGTGAGTGAGAGGTAGAGGAGTGATGCGTGCAAATGGCCTCGTTTGTGATGGCACCGTTCTACCGCATAATGAGTCATAAGTAGGAGATTCTGGGCTAGCTCGAGGGATGGGGCCTCCAGAACATCGAGCGTCAAGGCTTCTTTCGCCCTGAGGAAGAAAGTCTCCGAGACATTCAAGGCCTGTACTGGGTTATAGCCCGGCGAGTACAAGGCGCCGAGGGCGAAGACGAGGTTCGCCATGGTTGTCGCCATGATTGAATCGCCAAAGGGGTCGAGGGCTGGTGTAGAGCCTCGGACGAACGCCTCAGCCTGCTGTTTGCCGCACCACGTCGGCCGGTGAAGAATCGGGTGTAGCACGTGGACGTGTTCCCAGTAAGCGGTGAGGACAACCTGCATAGTATTTGGAGAGATGGCATTTTTCCCATAGCCGTCCACTTGGGAGAGAATCGACGGCTTCTTTGTGAGTTGTTCCTCCAGGTTGTCCCTGAAGTAGCCCGAGATACCACTTACACTCCGGTCGTCCAAGGGTGGAGACGCCAACCGGTGAGTGACCATGGAGACCCGGCGGACCTTATCCATGAAGTGATCAGTCGACGAACTGTCAAAGGTACTTCTCGCGTGGACAAGACCGTCTTCGGATGCTGATGAGCCTTCGTAGCGCTCTGGCCCGCTGCCATTTGGCTCGCCGGTGCCTGTGGCAGGCGAGGGAGGGCCAGAACAGCGAAGTGCGCGGGAAACTTGTCGGTCTGCGGAGCTGGAAGAAGTTGGATGGTTGTAGGTCGTTGATGCGCGCGAGGGTAACTCCTGGATGAGATGGTGCGTGCTGCCGTCCGAGGCCAGGTTAGAATCTCCCGTCGCGGGCCGCGATTGGGTCTTGTCTTGAAGATCGAGGAGTGCCTTCTCTAGTTTATCAACATATCTCGGTGACGGTTAACACAGAGCTCATAGTCATCCATTCATGCGTGCAGAACACAACGCGTCGAGCGCAAGGAAATGCTCACCCAAAGATGTTCCTCGCCTTTTCCTTCTCGGGGGAGACGAGATACGAACAGGTGAATTGACGACCCTTTCGGCGACACGATCCACATATCGGCTTGATGCCGTCGCACTTCACCTTCCGGTAGCGGCATTCATGGCAGGCCAGTACGGTTCTCTTGCGCCCTTTAGCAACGCGGGGACGCACGAGGCAGCTCGTGGACGAGTTGCGTGAGGAGTGGTCTTGCCGACTATACCGCTGCTTCCCGTTGAAGCGTAGAGTTGAATCTGGAGAGCTTCCAGAGTACCCTACCTCAGGATACATTGGATCAGGAGGAGCCTGCAGTGTGGTAACCATTGCTCGCTCTGCCAGGAAGCGGGGTAGTGTCAGTGTCTACGTGGAACGATTTCTTCTGCAAAAGAAATGAGAAAGGGATGGAAGATTGAGTGTTATGTCAAGTCCGCGTCCTCAGCCGAGGCTGCTCCACAGGCAACCACCTGGGAGGGATCAATTACAAACAGTAAATCCGGGGTAGGCGGGCAGCGAGCGGGGAAGGATAGACTAATTACTTCACTCCTGAGACGCACGGTGTCGTCAGTCGCCCACACAAAACAATAACATGGCCCTCACTCACGGCACTATCTGGAGCCAAGCGTGCCTATCATCATCAGTCACTCACCTGACTATATACTTTGGGTTAGTTAGGGTCGAGGATCGGCATATATAAGAAGGAATTCAAATGGTTGTCGCTCCGCCTGTCCGACCCCGCCGGCTTTACTCTTTTGCATTCCGAACTAGCCCTTACGCTTTACCGTTTCGGGTTCCGGGCAACTCGGTGCCGACAGTCTAGAGTCTAAAACGCGGGGTTCGGGCATTAACTGCTACCGACCTCTAACAATGCGGGGCTCAAATAGCGGAGAGGAAAGCTGGGGAGCCTTTAACCCTAACCATACTTAAGGCCCAGTATATAAAATGGGGATGCTGTATGATGAGACTCATTGACAATTCTGGGGTCTGCTAAACTAACGCCCTATAGGTCACACCCTTGCCTCGGTACGGACTTAAGGTGTACAGTACTCTCCACTGGCAGTGAGTGGGTGTCCCATATGGCCAATTGAAGCGTCTTCTCTTTACACACACAGACAGTCTGCGGTCAGCCCAGCATATAAAACCTCCCCATTCAATCCCAAACGAAGTCATGCTTTCGTAGCTCTCTCTTCCGAGAAAAACCTCAGTAGCGACAGTCGATATGCAACTCCTTGATTTGGGCCTGGGGCTTCGACTGCCTCTTATTCTTATTGTTCTGGTAAGCAGACTTTTTCTTCAACCTGTTAACATAATGTTACTCCCCTCCAAAAAAGAGAAAAGAGTAACTCACCAGACATCTGAATAGGGATTGGGGTATTTAGCTTCGATTTCCTTCTACAATGTTTTTCTACACCCACTTCGCAAGTACCCCGGCCCAAGACTGTGGGCGGCTACTCGTATCCCACATTTTTACATGATTCTCTCCGGGAACTCTCACAAAAAGATCCTAGAACTACATCAAAAGTACGGAGGAATTGTACGGGTCGCGCCTGACGAGCTCTCCTATATCAATCCACAGGCTTGGAACGATATGCTGGGTCACCGGAAACATGGAGAAGGCGAAAACGGTCAGGATCCTATCTTTTGGGCAACCCAGAAACATAGTGTCATGAGTGCCGATCGGGAGAACCACGGCCGTATGCGGCGAATCATTTCTCACGGCTTCTCGGCGCAATCCATGCTAGAACAACAACCCCTGATCCAGGGCTACGTCAGCCTGTTAATCCAAAGGCTTCGAGAGCATAGTAAGAATGGAACACAGCCTCTTGAGATGACGTCCTGGTATAACTGGACTACATTCGACATCATTGGAGATCTGGCCTTCGGGGAGCCCTTTGGTTGTTTGGAAAAGGCAGACTATCACCCTTGGGTGTCGATGGTATTTGGCAGAGTCCGTGGTAACACAATCAACACCGCCCTGAGACGCTTTCCTTTTGGAAGTAGGCTGTCCAAGTTCTTCATGCCGGCAAAAGTACGGAGGCAATTCGAGGCTTACTATCAAATTACGGTAGAGAAGGTTGGTAGACGATTGGCAATGGAGACCCCGCGACATGACTTCATGGAGGCGATGATAAAGAGCGAAGGCAAAACGGTAAGCGCCGCATCCTACGACAGAGGATAGTGGAGAATACTAACCAGTCTCATAGAAACTGTCATACCTAGAGATTCTCGATAATGCTAGTCTGCTGATAGTTGCTGGCTCTGAGACTACCGCTACTACACTTTCCGGTCTCACATACCTCTTGGCAACACATCCACAAGTTCTGGCAAAACTGGAGGAAGAAGTAAGATCGACCTTTGCAAGCGAAGAGGAGATCAATCTCCTCAGTGTCCAGAAGATGACCTATATGTTTGCGGTCATCAACGAATCACTACGCATATTTCCTCCTGTCCCCACCGGCTTCCCGAAGAAGACTCGGCCTGGGGGTGATACGATATGTGGACAGTATGTCCCTGAGAATGTAAGTTCTATGTATTCACAGGCTCAAGTCTCGAAGCTGACCGGTTTGTTATTAGACCATCATGGGAATTTGGCAGTGGCCACTGTATCATAGCCCTCAGAATTTTACGCTTCCTGATACTTTCATTCCGGAACGATGGCTTGGTGATGCGCGCTTTGCTGGTGATGAACAAGATATCGCATTTCACCCATTCTTGACGGGACCTCGGAGTTGTATTGGAAAAAAGTAAGTCATCATAAATAAACTCCCCGCGAGGATTAAATGCGGGGTGTGGCTAACCTTTTGATTTTTCCTAGTCTTGCATATGCCGAGATGCGCCTGATAGTGGCCAAGATCATTTGGAATTTCGATCTTTCCATTCATCCCAGCAGCCAAAACTGGCTAGATGAAAATAAGGCTTACCTCTTGTGGGATAAACCCGACCTGAATGTGTATCTCAAGCCGAGGGTACTTGACACTGATGCCCAGACCTCGGTGGATGCTGTGCCAACTCCTTAGAGTAAGACGCAGCCTTGCTCTCCTGTGCGAAGACGATGGTTAAGATGGACTGAATATTTTGACGCTTCTCATCTCAACTTACTCTCCTTTCAGCGATCAATTACAATAGTTATACTTGAGCCTACTCTTTGTTATTACAATCACGGAGGGACGTTTCAGGCTTAACCTGTCTGATGAAGTCAGCCGTATGCCTTTTGCATTACCTATAGGTAGTGAGTGCTGGTTACTTAATCAGATATTTCAGTGGTAGCAGCCGGTTCACTTAAAAGAAGAGGAACAAGATACCTCATCCTATCCTCCAAATGATGGAACTGAAGCTGATTTGCTGCTAGTGCTAGTGTCTCGTGCAAAACCCAAGTCTTCCATTGCATCGAGCGAGTAAAATGACACCCAGCCAGCAATGTAGATCTCGTCTGTCGGATTGTGGTTAGAGTTTGGTTGGTCACTTGACTTGACGCGATCGAGAGGGTGCAATGTTTGGCTCCCGTGACACAGGACAAGGACACGGTTCGGAACGGGAACGGAACTTACTTTGCACGGGGCCTCAGGGCGCCTACGTACGTGTTTATGGCCCGTGGGGCGCCCCCTACCCTCACACCCAACCATTGAGACAGGCCGGGGAACCCAGGCCCAGACCTTGGCACGGCAGCAGATGGAACGGAACGGAACGGAACGGGGTTAACGATTTCGAACTAACTACGTCTTTCGTCACCCTACCTACAATCTAGAGTGGGGTGCCATTCCATTCAGCCGCTGCCCGCGCTTTTCAGCGTGTTTCGAAAAAATACAGGGATCTACCAAGCCCCTGAATTTACCTTCTGCAATGTACTCCGCCGCAGCATTCAGGTATTCCTGGGGTGGCCTCGCTTGGATTTCAGTTCCGCTGCACTCCACTGCTGCTCCATTGATAAAGTCGCCCTTGAGGATCCGTTCGAGTGCCTGCACGATTGTTGACACGGGCGTCAAAACATGTTGAGGGACGGCATCCCTAAGCTCCTCACTGATGAGCGGTGTTGGGACCAGGCCGGGGCATAGCGCGTAGGACTCAATTGAGTCCTCTCCTCCGCTATACTTTTTTCCGAGCCCACGAGCGAGGGAGACGACCTAGGACAACTTTGGTGAGCGCTAGGTTCTTATAGAAGAGAGAGTTAATAAGCCAGCCAGCATGTTGTAAACGTACACCGTGCTTGGCAGCCCCGTATAGTAGCATATTTGTCGTCGGATACAGCCCTGCCAAACTGCTGGTGAAGACAATTTTGCCTCCTTTGCAAGCATTCTTACGAAAGAAGTGCAGTGCGAGGTACGAAGACCAGATAGAGCTCACGAGGCTGACATCAATGGTCAGAAGATCTGGCTGTGCAGGTGCTCCGTCCTCCAGTTCTTCCGCGGGTTTCGAGAAGTCCATCCGGTCTCCAAATCCCTGCAAGTGGTGGTATGTTAGCAAGATGAGAATGCTATCTCAGAATGCATCATAGAACATACTACATTGGCAACGACTGGTCAGACGGAGAGAGTCAGTCTGCATGATCCTTTGCATCTGTATCATGTGTATAGAGCGTATAGTTCTGCAACCAAGTCGCAGGGAGCGAGTAACATACCAAGGTCAACCCGTTTCCACTTCTGCCATGAGTCTATGAACACCTTGACCTGGTCGGCGTAGAGAGCAGCATTACCCTTGACATGAATTGTGCTCTCTTGATGCCGCTGCGCTACTTCCTCTGCCGCTTGCCCATTGAAGTCAAAGATGGCCACGTTCCATCCAGACCTAACCAGATACTCAGCAATTCCCAGGCCAATGCCGGATCCTGGGGTAGATGTGTTAGTATTCGGATGTCTCGTTGGGGGGGGGACAATTGCGCGGGTGCCTTACACACCTCCGCCAGTGACAATTGCTACAGGTTTGGAGCTCAGCATAGTAACAGGTAGCTACAGGATCCAAGAAGCGACTTTATCGCATCAAATAAATACATTATTTCAACTGTTTAATCTTGGAAAATCAGCGGCCACACTGCGTCCTTCCATGTTTTCCGCAGTTGGATTTCAAATGACGATTCGGAATTAAATTAGTACTTGTCCTGCACCCCCCTGGCAGCATCTTTCCGCTCTCGGAAACATAGAGGTCCTCGGCCCGTTTCGCAAAGAACCACACTCTCTGCTACTTCCAGCCTGGATAAGGGCCACTTGCATGGTCAGCTATAAGATTGCCCCTTGCAGTTCTGCAACATTGTAGTAGTCGCAACTCCATCGTCCTTGGTCTCCACCTTTCCCAAGACTTCATCCTTTCGACTGCCCTTGACAGTAATCGACTCCCCGGCAACCCAATATGTCCGAAACATTCCCAGCTCTTGTTTGCCATGAGCCGACCGCTGGCCCAAGCCCGAACCTGCAGTTGGAAACAGTACGGTTCTCACGGAAACTAAAGCAAGGTGAACTGAAAGTTCGGATGGTGGCAACGGGCTTGTGCCACACCGATCTAATAATAGCATCCAGACCTCCCAGTATGTCCAAGTACCCAAAAGTCCTTGGCCACGAAGGTGCTGGGTTCGTGGAGGAAGTCGGTCTCGGCGTTCAGGTTGCGGCTGTCGGAGATCCTGTGCTTCTATCATACGACTACTGTAAGAAGTGCGATCTTTGTATAGCTGAGCAGCCCTCTTACTGCACGTCTTGGTCACTGCTCAACATAGTGGGCGAACAAGGTTCGTTGGAGAGAGCGGCCAACAGGGAAGACATCAGTGGCAAGTTCTTCGGACAGTCGAGCTTTTCAGCTGTGGCGGTAGTCTCAGAAACGAGTGTAGTGAATGTCAAGGAGGCGATCAAGAATGAAGAAGAGCTCAAATTGCTGGCTCCGCTGGGGTGTGGATTGATGACCGGTTCTGGAGCCGTTATGAATGCCGCTCATGCGAAGCCAGATGACATCGTTCTTGTTACTGGGCTGGGGGCTGTCGGGCTGGCGGCTATTATGGCTGCAAAAGTCGTTGGGTGCAAAGAGATCATTGCCGTGGATCGTGTCGCTTCCCGTCTCGAGATTGCGCAGGAGCTCGGCGCAAGCAAGGTGCTCGACACCAGCAAGGATGGCCCAGACCTTGCCACCAGAATATCCGACCTAGTCAACAACCAAAGAATCGCGTACGCAATTGAAACCACCGGTGCCATTCCTGTCATCAATGGCGCCTTGAGGGCGCTTGGCAAGCGTGGCAAGTTGATCCAGGTTGGTCTGCCACAACCAGGAGCTGAGCTGACCATCAATTTGTCCGAGTTCTTACGGCAGAGCAATGTCTATGAGTCCCACAGCATGGGTGGGACCACAGGTAGTGTTATGATACCTCTCATGCTTCAGTGGTATCGAAATGGCAAGTTCCCGGTCGAGAAACTTGTTTCGTTTGTCCCCGTGGCAAGGTTCACCGAAGCCGTAGAAGGGATGAAGTCGGGGACTATGATCAAGCCCATTCTGTTGTGGTAATCATGGAAGAGACTCACTAGATCTTGTGTTTGACAATTGCCAATTTACGAAGTTGCTTCTCTACATTAGATGTTGCCGCTGCTTTGAAGTGAATAGAAAAACAGAAACTAAAGTATGCAGGCTGATCATGGACGATCATAAGTACCACGGGCCTACTTTATATGGTTTATCAGTTGTATAGAGTATCAACTATTTAAGCTCTGCTTTCTGCATTATGTTGAAGAATACTGGGAATTGAAGGCCTAAATGTAAAGCAGGTGGCTGCTGCTCTAGTGTCTGGCCATTCTAAAGATATGCCTTTTCATACCCGAACGGATCAACCCTTTGATCTGGTAGTGACTTCTTTATCTAGATTCTCATACTCTTGGCAAGGTTATCCAATTACTACGTATCGATCGTTTGATCCCTCGCCACCTAGCAGTCCACTCGACTTCCATGTCACAGCGCTATCTGGAAACCGGTGATCCCGGCGCTTCTGCTGGTGCATTCCAACAAGCACCCATGATACAGAGAGCCGCATGTGTATCACGAGGAGTGATCCAGTGTTTTCACTCACTGGGTATTCTAGTTTGCTAGGACCTCGACAGTAACAAGGAGTATTGTCCACAGTCTTTGAAACATCGAATGCGGTCTCTTTCTCGGAAAATGGCTCGAGACGATTACATCTGTGCTGACAAAAAGAATAGTCACTACGGGATAAATAACGTCGTCTATTGAGCCTCACTAGCAGTATTAAGAAAAAACAGAACTAAGTGTCTATATTTAGCAAGAGCAAGATCCGGCGAGACAGGCAATGAGGAAACTCCGCAGCTGTCATGCGCCTCTGGGCGAATATATTCTGGGGTGCACATGTCTTTGAGATGATGGTAATGATGGGCACAAGACTTGACCTGGGCGCGGGAATGCTGCTTTCCAGATGCTGACACATCTCAACCATGTCTGCTTCGATATATGCTAAGCTTATATTATCAGTAGTATAGCTGTGGATAGCACAGCGCCGGACATGAATAGCGTGGTTGGAAGCGCGATGATGATGGACGTATGGCCAGCCCAGTCACACCAGACTAGCAATGAGATCGAGTCACCGCCTACTGGGAAAGGAGTAGTATACATTATCGGCGGCATAAATCCCCTCCAGTACCTACACTCCGTCACTGATCGAGGCAGACTTGCCCACAAGAGGAGATGTCTCGGCGAGCTCTCGCTTGTGCTCGCCCTTTGCAATCATGTCATTTATGGTGCGCTCGGCGACCTTCATGGCCTCCAAGCCCGCCGGCACACCGCAATAGATAGTTGCGTGCAGAATAGCCTCACGCACCTCGACCTCGGTGAGTCCATTGTT
Source organism: Fusarium gaditjirri (assembly GCA_013266175.1). Lineage (NCBI taxonomy): Eukaryota > Fungi > Ascomycota > Sordariomycetes > Hypocreales > Nectriaceae > Fusarium > Fusarium gaditjirri. The sequence goes on along the minus strand of JABFAI010000094.1, from coordinate 137,451 downwards.
GAGAGCACCACGAACGTGGACACCGAGCTCGGGCCAGCTTTTAATGGCGATCAACATTCCAATGTCTAGAGAGATCCGATTGAAATTAGCTAATGTGGATGGTTCGCTGAGAATTGCACGGGGTCATAATCTTACTGAGTAGACTGCGCTGCTTGCGGTCGAGTCCCGGACGCGACCAGACATTCCCCCAACACCACCTGACCATTCATTGTCAGCGATCTCACTAGCGGCGTGACTTGTCTGGATTGCATGTGGCTGGCTCACTCGGTCACAAGTTGTTGCCCAGGGTAAGCAAATTCGCTCGACCCGTTGGACAATGCTGCGTCGACGTACGCATTGCCGACCACCTCTCGACGGTTCTTAAGTCCAGTCTCGAACAGCTCGTCGTGAAATCGTTGCAGGTCAGGCATGTTTTATTGGATGGACGTGCGTGAATCACAAAGCAAGACTTGTGTGCTGATGGCGCCGTGGAATTGGAAAACTGCAGTGTCGCTCTGGTGAGACAATTGAAGATAGACGTCACTGAAGCTTGCATAAATTCGTGGAGGTAATGTAGAAAGAAATGTGGGTATAATTCCGCATTCCGAACGGTGGAGGCCGGTTGACACGTGAGGTGCCGGGGTCGGCACGGAACGGGACGGTGTACCTCTAGCTCTTTGATTCTAATTCCTAGAGGTGTGGGTGGGCGGTGTCGAGTTCCGAGTAGGCTAATTGTCGCTAAGCGAACTAAAAGCAGGAAAGTCACAGAACAAGCAAAAGACGCGGGGTTTCCCTCGACGAACTGTTGTTCACGTGAGGTTACACTGTCTGATGCTGATGCATGCTTTCCTTAGTTTGATAGTTTCGTCCTTCAGTAGACAATAAAGTTCAGTACGACAGCACCAGTAACTGGAGCTGGTTAGTGAAGGCCTGCAACAACAAAGAATGTGTTGCTACCGCCGAGTTTCCACAGGAAGTATTTGATGAAGTGCTGAATATCAGCACCAGATGGCTCCTCTGGTGCGTTCAGACTCTAGTACAAACCATGCTGAATCAGCCAGTCAGGAGAGGGCAGCGCGGAAGTATCGTCTATGTCGCATCCGTATCCGGACATTTTGCTATGTTAAACATGCTGCTGTATGTGACGTCCAAACACACCATGATTGGAGCCACTCTGGCTGCGTTGATCGAAGATGCCGCACAAAGAGTTCGCGTCAATGGTGCCAATGGTTGCCGGGAGCCTTGCAAAAGGCTCCCCTAGGGGAAATGCGGTTGCTGACCCGTTCCCGTCTGATCGACTCCCATTGCTGGACGAAGTAGCTGAGGTCTGCGCACTTTTGAGCTCTATAGAAGTAAGCAGCGTTTACGGGGCTACATTCGTCATTGATGGAGGAGCGGGAGGCAGAAGTGGCGCATAGCTACCACAGGGTCAGCCCTAACCCAGTCATGAGCCAAGTATATCAGTAGTCTGTCATTGATGCGGCTAGCTAGGAGATGCCATGACCACTGTAGTCCTTGTCCACTCTTCAAGCAAACCCTACTTCTCCTACTTCAGGACCCCAAATCTAGCCGATATATGCACTCTTCAAGACATCCATAGACCTCCATGACGTTAGAGTCACCATAGGGCATCACCTGCGCCATGACGACGCAGGCCAGTCCAGTGTTGAGGTCTGCCCACTATGAGGTCGTCAGCATGAAACGTTGCTTCCATTTGCACGGCCTGAGGGGTTTAAGGGTTGGGATGATTGACACTGACCCAGAATGTGTTTGCCGCTCCACCATACTGCCCTGTGCCCGCTGGACGGCCAGTGTTCATTGGTTCCATATTGATCATAAAGCTTAGCCCGTGGTTGATCTGCATCTTGGGGTCTCTGAAGTTTGGAGAGATATTTAACCCTACACCAGCAACGGATTTACAAAGCGCCTCGCGAATGTACTGGTCGTCGTCGAGCTGCGGACGGAACATTTCCTGGACTGTCTCGGGCTTCAAAAGCACGCCACCGTAGTTAACAATCTCAGACACAATCCGAACATAGTCCTGGGCTGTCCCGTACAGTCCTGCACCGCCCGAGTCAATCTCAGCGGTGGCATCGCGAGGAACGTGGGAGCCTGGGACAAGCGAGCCGTCTGGTTTCCTGATAGTAAGCTCAACCAGGTTATCCAGGAGGCCTCTATTACTTGAGACTCTGAAGGTTGTGTTGTTTAATCCTAGAGGCTTCCAGATGTTTTCCTTGAAGTATTCCTCCAGTGAGCCGCACCCTGTCACTCGTTCAACCTATCGAACAAGCAATAGGTAAGCGGGAAACCTTGACGAAGCATAGGCATGGAAATGCACCCACCATCTGTCCCGCCCAGTCCAGGCCGGCGCCGTAAGTCCACCCGAATCCGGGCTCAAACAGAAGTGGATAAGTCAACCCTTCCTATCACTAGCAGTCAGCGATGATGATGCCCCTGAAACAGTTACACACGTCTTCGAAACCGCAAAAAAGAAAAAGAAAAAGAATTCACCAATGTCCCGGACTGTTGGTTTTGCGTTCTTCCCGTCTTTTGAGACCACTCCTTTAACTCAAGTCCGAACACGTCATAGCTTAGTCCGCTCGAATGAGTCAAGAGATGTCTGGTTTCCAAATAAGTTAACATTCTCCGTCTCATTTGCATTGAAGTTATCGCCATCACATACCTCAGGGTGATGCTGTGCTTTGCAGGCTCCAAGATGGGCTTGTTTTCCTGCGTGTAGCCCCGCAAGATCTGCGGACTGGAATACTCGGGTAATATGGATCCTACAGGGTCGTCCAACTTCAATAGTCCGCGTTCCACACACTGCATTGCGGCCACGGCGGTCAATAGTTTGGTGCTTGATGCAAGCCAGAAGACCGACTTGGCTGACATGGACGGCGCGTCAGGCTGTAGAGAAGTCTTACCAGCATATCTTTCGTATAAAGTATCGCCTGTGCGGCCTATCAGAAAGTCCCCAAATCCATGTGTGTGTGTAGCTCGGAGTAGCGGGGAACATGCCTTGACGGTTGAGAGCAATCACAATGGCTCCAGGAAGCCCATTTTCTTGAGCTATGAGCCGGTCGAGCAGCTCGTCGACGGGCTTGAAGGCGACAGGATTACTCATATCGATAAGTTTACAAGTAACCAAATGGAGTCTGTCAAGGTCGCGGTGCAAACGCGTGAGGGGCCAAGGCTGCGGCGTACCCGAGGCCTCCTCCATCTGGCGCATGGATTAATGTATCAAGCCGCTGGCTATCGCAAGTATGCCGAGGGGATATGCCGGCCACCTTGACGGTGGCGAGATCTTGTTGGTCCGAGACATGGGGCCTCTTCGGTGGCCGGGTGGTGTATCCCGTGGTCGGTCGTTCCCTTTCCGCTCCGTGCCGACACTTCAATGCAGAAGCCGGCATTCCGCCACAGCCAATCACCACAATCCCCACGTCGTCCTAAAGATATTACTAAAACCAGAGAGACGCCGGCCAGAAGCACCAAAACTAAGAACCCATACACCTACACAATTAAGCTACCCTCAAGATCGTAGTGTTTATTTATTTATTTTTTAGTTTGTTAGTCTGTGGTGGGCTGGCCATGACAATTGAAGTTGAAGGCAATACAACGGTCGCGGGCCAACCCCAGGCAGAGCCTTGCACCGCAACCACCAGCGGCCCAAATGGCGTCCGCAAGACGAACGACGCCAGTAATAGCGCAGGAGCGGCAGCAGCGTCGACTGAGGCCGCTGCCGAGGGGCCTCAGAAATACCGTGTGCTGGACCAGTGGTTGGGCAAACGACACTTTGTCAAAATCATCGGGCTTGGGTCCGGATTTTCTGGAATGGTGCTCTCCTACAAACTGCGCCGGGCACTGCAAAATTACAAACTCACAATCTACGAGCGGTCAGACAGGTTATCGGGCACCTGGTGGAATAACACGTATCCCGGCGTGGCTTGTGACATCCCGGCGCATGTTTACACATACTCCTTCCGGCCGAACCCCGATTGGTCGACCTTCTACGCCTACGGCAAAGAGATATTCGAGTACAGCAAGAAGGTCGCAGAAGAATTCGACGCCGAGCGGGACATTGTCTACAACCGCGAAGTGATTAAGATCGAATGGGATGAGGCTGCCGGCATCTGGAACGTCACTATCAAGAACCCTCGCACTGGAGAACTTATCCACGATTGGTGCCATGTCTTTCTAAATAGTGGTGGACGGCTGAGCCAGGGGGCCATGCCAGATATTCCTGGCCTGGACAAGTTCCAGGGCCCCGTGATGCATTCTTCCAACTGGGATCACTCGGTGGATTTCAAGGACAAGACAGTTGCTGTCATTGGCACGGGAAGCAGTGCCATCCAGATTGTACCGTCGCTTCAGAAAACATGCAAAAAGGTCGTCTGCTACATGCGATCTGAGACCTGGATTTCGCCTCCAATCGGCCTCTCCGTTGCACGGGCCTTGCAGGCTGAAGAGAAAGGCGAAGACCCGAGCAAGGTTTCCGCCGACCGCGCAGGATATGCTGCCGTCAGCCACTCGCAGATGGAGTTCTCTGAGAAGCAGCGGAAGCGCTTCAAAGAGGATCCAGAGTATCACCTCAAGTTCCGCAAGGAGATTGAAGGCCAGATCAATGCCGGGGTGGACCTATTTATACGTGGCACGAAGCAACACGCCGCTGGGTACAAGGCCTTTAAGGAGGGCATGTTGAAGCGAATCGGTCCCGGATTCGAAGAACTGAAGGAGAAGTTGATCCCTTCTTGGTCCCCCGGTAAGTCAAAATGCAAAAATCGGCCAATCATAAGACTGACAAATCCTTCCAGGCTGTCGCCGATTGACTCCTGGAGACGGGTATCTGGAAGCACTGACCCAACCGAACGTCGAGCTTATCTTTGAAGGTGTATCTAGAGCAGACGAGAAAGGTTTGATCTCGACGTCACAAAAACACAACGACCTTGACATCGTGGTATGTGCCACGGGTTTCAAAATTCCTTTCCAGCCCCATTTCGAAGTCGTGGGACGCGACGGGGTCAAGATGCAGGAAGCATGGGACCCGGACCCGAACTGCTATTTAGGAATTGCTGGGCCAGGCTTCCCCAACTACTGGGTTATCATGGGCCCGCGAGGCCCGTGGGGTAACGGTGCTGTGATCCCGGCTATGGAAACGTCTTGCGAGTACTTCGCAAAAGCGATCAACAAGATGCAGATGGAAGGCATCAAATCGCTTGAGCCGCGGCAAGACGCCACAGACGAACTCATGGAGCACATCGACGCTTTTCACGAAGGGAGTGTTTGGACAGACCCCTGTCGCTCCTGGTACAAGAAGGGCCAGGCAGACGGTCGTCCGTGGCTGTGGTCAGGAAGTGCCTTCAGCTACCTGGCTGCCATCAAGGAGCCTCGGTACGAGGACTACATCATCAAGTATAAGAGTCGCAACAGGTGGGCATATCTGGGCAACGGGAGAATGAAGGGCAACTACGCAGAGCTGTATCCTGACCACGATGCACAATTTGATGCATTGACCCCGTATATCAGGAACGCGGATGTCGACTGGCAATTTGATTATTGAAACCGCTTTACGTTGGAGATAGACCAAGACTGTGCTGATCTTTGTTCTGATAAATGTCATTCTGCGTTCCGAAAACCCGTGACCACGATAGCCCTTGTGCATATAGAAACTATCTTCATGTGTAAACTTACAATACCAGCCTCTCGGGGCCCTCATGCCTTCGATCGGGTATCAGGAGTTGGATGCCGCTAAATACTGGCAGTCTCAATTCTTGGATGTTGTAAAAGACGTACTCCTGGTTTGATTAGGCTTTAGTGTTCTTGGGCGTGAGCAGCTGATACACGGAATACCTCCAGTATGTCGGTTAACTCGGTTAACAGCATTACGTTCTGATCCACTCATCCTGATTCGGCTCGGAACGGATTTGCAAGGTCATATGAACACGAGGAACAGCTCTCATTGGATGACAGAGCTCGGAATCTCGTTCAAAGACCAGACCATCTCAAATTTACTGGCTAAGGACGTACTGCCAGTACTCTATAGTCAGCGGAAGTTTCAAAGAACAGGCCATTCATACTCTGCATAAAACACGAGGAAAGTAGCCCTAGTCATCTCTTCTGTTCATCATACCAATCTAAACGCCCAAATCCTGACTTTTAGGTTATTCATTCGTCAACCTTTGCGAGCCAGGTGCTTTATACACATCATGACATCCAAGACTCAATCTCAACACGTACAAATTCGTCCACATGTCAAACTACACTGCGTAGTTCAAGGCCCCGTCGAGGGTCCAGTGATACTCTTCAGTAACTCTCTGTCCACCAACTTGCATGCGTGGGACTCTTTCGTGGAAAGACTGTCTTCACAGCCACGGTTCTCCCAGTATTGTATCGTGCGATATGACCACCGAGGTCATGGAGAGTCTCCCGTCGAAACCGACGAGCCATGCAACTTTGATCTTCTGGCCGAGGACGTGGCCTTGCTGCTGGATCACTTGCGCATCGCTCGACTGAATACATTCGTGGGCGTGTCCATGGGCGCCGCCACTGCCGCTTACTTCGCCGCAAGATATCCTGAACGTGTCGAGCGGACTGTGATCGCAGACGTGCTCACACACGGGCCCTTGAATAGCAGCTCAGACCCTTTCGAACAACGCATCGTTCTGGCTAATACGGATAACGGAAGGCCTCTGATGGAAGAAACACTCCCCCGATGGTTTCCAGATCCGCAATTCCTCGAGAAACGTCCAGATGTTCGCTTGAGTATTGGGAACCAAATTTTAAGCACGCCAGTACGCGGCTTCGTCAATGCTGTCCGAGCATTGCAAAAGTTTGACCTTCGGCCCCTGCTCCCAAAGTTGAAAGGCGGTCAGGTGTTGATCATTGTTGGTGAGCTAGACGGCCCGCTCCCCACAACCATGAGACTACTCTCGGATGCGGTTCCAGGGTCCAAGTACGTGTTGATCAAGGGTGCCGGGCATTTGTCTTTCATTGATGGAGAAGATCAATTCCTACGGGCAGTCTCTGACTTCATGAAACAAGAAAGTGCTTAAACTTTACTGGGAAAGCTTTACGAAACAGTCTGAGCTGCAGCAGTAGCTTAGGCCACTTTCATCTAGATAACCCCTTTACACACGTGTTTTCCTATACACAAGTTTGTGGTTACAATTAATATGAAGAACCCCAATATCATATCTACGATATGTACATCCAACTCTAATTCCCTTTTGTACTGACAGTCACGCGGTATGCGACAAAATTGAGCTCCCAGTGCTGTATCACATCGACTGAAGGGTACGTAGGAGTCTCCGGCTCTCAAGTGCAACTAGCAGCCACCTCGGAATGCTGATGTAGTCTGATTTGATTTAATATCTCCTTTCCGTTCCGTGCCGATTTAGTCCCGTAGCCTTACCCCGCATCCTGAGAGCAGATTTAGATATAGTTAGGCCTGTTGTTAGTAGTCCATTAAGGTCGAGACTCTCTCTATTTAAGGGCATGGGGTCAAAGCTGGATTAAGTTTATGCATTGAGCAAAAGCTTCCGACTGTGACAGACATAATCTCGCTGTTGTCTCTTAGTTTGTTCTCAAAAGCTCCTTAACATGGCGGATATCACTATCAATTCGGCCGATTTTGTAAAGCTGGACGGCAAGGTGACGTTAATAACAGGTGCTTTAGAGCCTCGTCGTTCTGTACAACCCGTATCCCTTGCTAAATGTCCTTTCAGGTGGCTCTTCAGGCATTGGCCTAGCAACGGCACAGCTATTTGCATCCAAAGGGTAAGCGAGTAACTAACTATGTCAATCTTCCACATATACAGCTTCAGCCAACAGGATTAACTATGTGCAGTGCGAAGGTCTTCATCGCCGATTTGTCTGAGCCCAAAGAAAGCGTCCCAGGGAGCACGTATGTTTGCACGGATGTCACACAGTGGAACGATCTCATCAAGCTTTTCAAAACTGTGATAGACAGTGAGGGCCGGCTCGATGTATTGTTTGCCAACGTATACAACCCTCTCTCTCCTCCCTTCGCGGATTAATTGAAGGGTTTGCCTATAATACCACCTGCTGACTAGTTTGTAGGCAGGAGTCAATGTGCGAGAAAATACTTTTTCAGACATCTACGACGAGGATGGCGAACTGGCTGAGCCCAAATATAAATGTATCAATGTGAACCTAGTCGCCGAGATGAACTGCGTGAAGCTTGCTATTCATTATATGAGGAAGCAAGCCGAGGGGGGCAATATTGTTATAACAGCATCCAAGGCAGCATACTCTCCTATGAGCGGGCCGACTTATGCAGCATCTAAGGCTGGTTCAATTGGCATGATGAGAGCTTTGCGCAAATTTCTTCCGCCACTGAACATTCAACTAAATGCGTGGGTCACAATGCGAACCTTGCAATGACTTGAAAGGGTGTTACTAAGTGTTGTCATATCGCAGGATCGCTCCCGGATTCACGGAGACCGGGATGCTCCCAGCAGCTTCGGTTGCTTCCCTACGAGAACTCGGAGTTGTGATACAAACTGCACCCACCTGCTCTCAGGCTGTCGCGTTCCTTGCGACTCACCGAGACTATCATACCCGCACGATCCAAATCGTCGAGAATAGATTCAGGGAGATCGAATCAGGCTACGAGGCCGCCGCTGAGCTGATGTACGGCGATACCACGTCCGGAAGGAGGACGATGGGCCCCGAGGCGTTCGAGATTATTCGACAGACCTTTGTAACTACTGTCTAGATACCTCTGGCTTAGGTTTCGAGAACCTCAATATCCAAGTTTTATTCTAGTAAAATATTTGAATAATCTGCAAAAGCAGGGTCATTGCTACTATTTCGTACCGAAGTATAGAATCTATGACTTGGCAGATCTAGTGAGTTATGGGGATACGGTTAGAACCTCTTAGGAGGGCCTCCAGCCAGTGCCGTTGGGCTGTTGGAGAGTTCAAAGCTTACTATTACGCTTCAGCAATTTGTGTCATCATGAAAGAGTTTACCATAACCATTAGACGGAGAGTGGTTATTGAGGAGACCTGTTAGCCTGTCAACCGGTCATTGTAAAGAGAGAAGATGGTCTGAAGTCCCACCGTGTACCTTGGTAAGTGTATGACATAGTTATCTGAGCAACTACTGACCGGATAGGGACCCAAACGTCTCAAAGAGACCTCAGGTCACACTTCGACAACTTGTATTATTATTCCACTAGACTACTGTTCTCCCCTACCTATGGCGCTGCAGGGAATACCCTGCAGCTCCTTTTCACCATCTTTTACAGACGAAACTTACGCAGGCCTGCAAAATGGGCCGAAGCTGCCACAAGGTCAATCGAGGCATACCTGTAAATAAAGACAAGATGTACGGGATGAAGATTCAAGTGAGCACAGGATCGCGAAAAAGACACAGTAATCTAGCTAAAGTAATCTTAATAATATATAAAGGATAGTTAAGCTCAATACTAACTACAAGGAGCTGTCAGCATACTACCTCAGTTTCCCCCTGCTTGCTTCCTTGCTCTGACGACAAGATATATTGACCCGACTTCCATGGAACCATTCGATGATAATGAGTCGAGAATCGCCTCCCTATTGTAGTGGGGTCCTCTTTCGAATGTGAACCGATAGAGGATGGTGCAGAGCAGCTGGCGCATCTCTAAAGTGGCTAAGGCTCGGCCTGCACAGTTATAAAGGCCCGAGCCAAAGGGAATAAAGGCTTTAGGGTTATGATTAAATTGAGGTGGCCGTAAAGAATCGACCCAACGCTCGGGAATGAAGTCATTCGGCTCAGAGAAATAACGGTCGTCGTGATGCAACGCCCATGGGCACACGTAGCACTAGGTGATGATTCAACAATTAGCTGTGTATACTTCACTTATAAAAGTATGCCATGGTCAGTCTTACGTTAGTGTAAGGGGGGATGTATTTTCCATTGATCGTTGTCGGAGACGGTCCGTTGGTGCGCTGAGTTGGCTCCGGAGCGGGCGGAAATAGTCTTAAGGTCTCGTTGATCGTGCCTACCACCAGTGGGATTTGTTCGGGGCCTGGAAGATGTCAATTACACCGTAGGTTTGATATATCGTTTGTGACTGAGGTTCGCTCACCTAACTTAGTTCCTTTAAACGGCCCTTTCGCATTCAACGCATCTACCTCCTCCTGAACTCTCGCGTAAAGCTCAGGATGCTCCACTAGGTTGAAGAATATCATGCTGTAGGCAGTCATTTAGCCGTTATTGACATGAAGTAATTTGAGTGCATAGAAGAAACGTACGCTAAGGCGAAAGCTGTAGTGTCGCTTCCCGCAAGAATGATTGCCCTTGCTTCCTCACGCAGTTCTGCCTCGGTCAACTTCCCTCCAGACTCGACATCCTGCTGCAACAGATGGGAGAAGATATCTGGTCGGGTTTGTCCTTGAGCTCGGCGAGCGTCGAATCGATCGTTACTAAATTTGGTGAACTGTTTGGCTTTGGCCTTTATATCAGCATCCATAGGCAAGTATGCCACGGCGTATTTGCACCATGGCATCGTCATCCACATAGACCGCATCTTGAAAGCTTTGTGCAAGAACTCGCGGTATGGATGAGTTGTTCCTGGAAGTATTATTCACCTTAGCCTTTCGCTCGTTGAATCTCATCCACAAAAGATAATATGCTGCATACCTGTGGCGACCATATTGAAGTCGTTTCCAAAGCCCAGATCCCCCATGGCATCGAATGAGTAGAACGATGCCCAGTCAGTCATGTTGATTTCAGCTATTGCACTACCGTTAGAAATCAGAGAGCGGTATATGGCTTTCACGGTTCGGGGACCCTTACTTCCGTCACGTTCTTGAAATTTGGAAACCATCTCTTCTAGTAAATGCGTTATGCGGGGCTCGTAGCTGGCCAAAGCCGCAGTCGTGAAGCCTTGATCCCATATGCGGCGACGGTATCGGTGTTCTACCCTGTCCTTCACAAAGGTGACTGAGTGTGCAGCCGCCCAAGGAGAACCGTCTGCGTGATTGCCTTTCGACATTTTGGAGTGAGGCCCGTTCACGAGCGCTGCATCCTCGGGGTTAAAAAACACAATGTCTCTCGGGCCAAGTCGGACTACATCGCCATACTAGAACAGGTAATGTGCATCGTTAGTATGCTTCAGAATGAAATGAAAACAGAAAGAAACGAAAGAGAGCATGGGTTCAGTCAGATACCTTCTGGCCCATTGAATAGACCCAGCGATGGTAGCGACCAGTGCGGTACCGCATGAACCAGGCCCATTTTGTGAGTCTCGGCAGAAAGGGGCCAGGATAGTTGCGTAGAGGATGGAAGAAGGCGCGATAAAGTCCAATACTGGCACCTAAAGTGAGAAGATAGACTGTCAAGAAAATGTTTGTTTGTTTAAGTCCATATAAAACCCGAACTTCAGGCCAGCTTTCATACGTCGTGTAGTAAATGCCGGTTGTTATCACTAGAGCCGCCAGAGCGAGGAGAAAGTCGGTTATGGTAGGCTCATTCCTGCAGAACGTTGGTTGGCTTGCGAGTCCAGCCCCAAATGCAACGAGAGCAGCATGTAACGATGTAGGTGCGAGGCCTAGGAGGTCGCTTGTTCTGCCGAAGAGCCCTTCCATCTTTCGTTGCTTACGTACTTCTAGTAATGAAAGAGGATAGATTATGACGACAAGGAATCACAGCATTTAATTCTGCATTTATACGCCACCCCACCTTACATACACCCGGCCTATCCAGTGCGGCATGGGACGGAGCGGAACGGAACGGGAGTCCAACCACCACCTCCGGCCTTCCCACCACGGGGAAGGCGTTTGAGCCTCGGAACTTTTGTTTCTGTTCATAATCGCGGAAACTAGCGGACAACAGAGACCGAAGAGCTGCACATCGAATTATGCCAACGGCGAAATATGTCTATCATTACGTATACGTCCCTGCGCACATATACATTTCCTATGAGAAATAAGATCGACCACCGTCCTGGCACCTGGCCTGCTTGTATCAAGATTTCAATTATCTTACAATATGAGTAGCTTTCAATTCTGAAGCCTTTTAATAGTTATTGGCAATGATTTTAGGAGCCCTTCTCTTAATCTTAAGGAAAGGTCGTGGCTAGAGCAGAAGAGCCTGAGTATAAGGTTGATTTACTTTTTAATATGCCTTAATTCACTCACTTTCCTGATCATTTGTGGGATAATTCTAGCGCATAGGCCATTTAACTTATTAATTATTGGACGAGTAGAGCAGTGCTAAAACCTTTTTCCCTTTATTTCTTATAGGGAATGAGCACCAACCCCTTAATTTATACTGCCTTACAACTACTTCCTTAGATATAAAGTCTGAACATTGCAGAATGACTGAAGACCTCCAACTCCCCATTCAGCTGGAAATATATTGTTAGTAAGTAGCAAGAATGACTGGAGTTGGGGCCATGCAGAAGGAGGGCAGATGATGTGGAGAAAATGATGACTTACAGCCAATCCCACTCTCCTTGTGCCCGCCAAAAGGTGCATTGGGATCAAGCTTAGCATGGTTATTGACCCATACACTTCCAGCTTCCAGCTGAAGAGCAATCCTGGCCGCCTCGTCTGGGTCATTGGACCATACTGAAGCCCCCAAGCCCATCATTGTATCATTGGCACGGGCAATGACCTCAGCCTCATCAGACCAAGTGAGGAGAGGCACAATGGGGCCGAAAGGCTCCTCAACCACAATCCTCGAGTCATCGGCTGGCTTGTCTATGATGGTCGGGGTGATGAAGTAGCCGGGGCTCTTTTCTTCAATTCTACCACCAACTGCGACGCTCCAATTCTCCTTTTCGATATCAGAGAAGAAGGACTTCACATGTTTGTATTGCGTTGCGTTCTGAACTGGCCCAATAAACACTCCCTCTTCCATTCCGGGGCCGACCTTCAATGTTTTGGTGTATGTAATGAGTGCTTTTCGGAATTGCTCATAGATGGACTCATGCACATAGATCCGCTTAATTGCAACGCAGAGCTGGCCGGAGTTGAGAAAAGAAAGCCTGGAAATCTGTGTTGCTTAGCGTATTGCCTGGAGAAATGGACAGGGAAAGCAAATATACACTTGCAGCCGTCGATTCAATATCGACGCTTTTGCAGATAATGGCTGGGTCTTTTCCCCCCCTAGTGGATAATGTCAATCTCGCCTCGCGAAATGCAGGTACTGTGACTTACAACTCGAGAGTAACCCTCTTTAGAGTCTTGGAGGCACTCTCCATAACTTTCTTGCCTGTAAATGTCGACCCGGTGAAGCTGATCTTCGCAACGCCTGGGTGGGCGGTAAGCCATGGACCAAGGTTATTGTCGCCACTTAATACTTGGAAAACACCAGGAGGAAAGTACTGGAGTCCGAGTTCCCCTAACTTGAGGTTGCAGTATGGTGTGAATGGAGATGGTTTCATAATAACGGGGTTCCCTGTCAGGAGCGCTGGAGCGATTTTTCCACAAGCCAGATGTATAGGGAAGTTCCAAGGGACGATGCAGACGGCGGGGCCGAGAGGAGTGTATCGAACAATGACCTTTTTCTCTTCGTCTTCTTCTAGAACTTCCGGCTTCAGTTCAATCTTGGCAAGGGATTTGAGGAAGTGAACGCCAAGTTGGATCTCACTTAGTGCAAACGGGTACTTTTCCGGTTTCGAATGCATTAGTACACCAGAAACAAATGACCAATATAGCTATATCAAAACCAAAATGGAGCCTTACAGGTTTGCCTTGTTCCTGGGTAAGCATCTTAGCAAAGTCTTCCTTGTGCGCGTCAAGGGCGTCCGCGAAAGCGGTAACGGCATTTTGGCGTAAATCCCATGAAGTCTTGGACCATGTCTTGAAAGCGTTGCGTGCACTATTGACAGCCGCGTCGACATCTTTCTGAGTCGACACAGGCACCTCGGGATTTGGTTCTCCGGTGGCTGGGTTAATGCCGTACATGGTCTGATCGGTAGCCGTCAATTGGCCATTGATGACGTTATAGAAGTTACTCGAAACTTCCATCGTCGTGGATTTGTCTATAGATCCCATTGAGGCGGTAATGCTATATGCTTTCACCTATAATAGACGATATGCCAGGACAGATGATCTTGCCGGAAAATGGAGATGAGGAAAATAAAGCTTAGTCAATTAGCAGTATAAGAAGTATCTTATATATTGGTCCAAATAAAAGCATGGGAGTTGTCAATACCAAAGTTATAGTGGTATATATTTCCCAAAAGCTGGGGTAGCTACTTAATTGGGTTCCGAGAGCTTTCGGAACTCTTTATATATAAAATTCCGAATTCAGCATATTATACGTAACACGGCTCGGAAATAATTATATCGGAATAGAGCATCCGGTAATGCCGCCAGAACCGATTTATGTGAATCCAATCTCACTCTAATGTCTGCCAAGCCAGATACTGGCTTAGTTCTAAAACTCTATACGTTAATACCTAAATGTATTCTTATATAATAACCCAGTGACTGTTGTTAAACGCTTCCCTCAGCAATCAATCTGATTTCGGTTTGTAGCCACCCTAGACACGTCTAGAAGAGTACCAATTGCAAGTTGCACCTTAGTATTGGAAATAAGCTAAGTTCAGTCTGCTAATTTAAGCTCTCAGCCACAAGTCTCAACTGCAAATAATACATCAGAAGCAAGTAATAGATCTTTCGCGCAATATAGAATAATGATAAGGATGGCTACTAGCAGTAACACCTTTAAAGATCTTAAGGATAATAAAAGTTCTTACTAAGAGGATAATTATAATTAAGGATAAGATACTACTAAGGATAATATCTCTTAACTTATTAATATTTAAAATAGTAATTATTAATTTAATTTAATTATTATTAAACTTAAGAAGTATCTTTTTAAATATTAATACTTTAATAATTCTATAATTTATCTTAATACTTAAAGGTTAAGAGAATATTATAGAATAAATCTAGCTTACTATTTCTATAATTACCTTCTTTCAGAAAAAATATAATAACTATAGAAATAAATAGTTAAATACTAAATGTAAAGGATAGGTTTTTTTATAGTAGTATTGGGTACATACAAGTTATAAAAACGCGCTGAGTGATGACGATTATGAGTCCTTTCATAGATACTTGCCTCTAAATAAAGTCATTGGGCGAATGTGCTAAGTCTTTATCTAATTGCAAGCCCCGCGGTACCAGGCACATAGCCAGCTAAGGAATAGTTATCCCGGCATACTTAATCCTGATAAGCTTACTTGTTTACGGATAAGCTTACTCGTTGTTTTATACCACTGTGCTATTACTGTCTATTTTAGTTGTAGTCCGATATGTAAACCCCACCTTAATTCGCTCTCAACTTCTCGGCGTCTAAATGATCAAATAGTAGCCTGTCGATAAGGTTAAGGACAACGCGCTCCGAGACTATAATTGCGAGAGGTGATGCATTACTTGACGCCATGTACGTTCTCCGTGGTCTTTTAACAATAGTTCCTCTGTTGATCTCTCAAAAAGTGCGACCTTCCGTTCTGGGGTGCATCGGCCAATAGACCGTTTAGGAAGCTGTGCCAAGTCTGATAGCCAAGACCCAGTCCGGCACCTATTGCGCAATATATCCCGCCAATAAGTCAGTCTGCCAAGAAATGGGAACAGCACCTAGAAACCGTTGTATGATGGTCTTTATATGACTATAAATCGTAGCCACAGGCCCTTGAATATCTCTTCTCGATATCAACTCCATCACCACTTCTCCAATTATCTCTCTCTTTGTCAAAGATGGCCAGCCTCCTTCGCCTCGCTCTCTACCTGGGAGCTTTCCTGCCTGCTGCTCTTGCTGCCCCCACTGCACCAGGCAAGGGCTCAGACGTGATTCCTGGGAAATACATTGTCACCCTCAAATCCTCTGCTTCCTCTGCCAAAGTCGAGTCTCACCTTCAGTGGGTTGGTGATGTTCATCGCCGCAGCCTTTCTAAGCGTGACACTGCTGGTATCGAACATACCTTCAACATCAAGAACTGGAATGCCTACGCTGGACAGTTCGATGAGGACACTATTAAGGAAATTGAGGCCAGCCCTGAGGTAAGCTTTAGTGATCAAACATAAGAGCTCCTACTTATAAGGAACAAGGTCGCCTTCGTCGAACCCGATAAGGTCGTCAAGCTCAACTTTGAGCAGTCCAGCGAACTGTCTGACAGGGCCCTGACCACCCAGTCGGGTGCTCCTTGGGGTCTTGGAACGATCTCCCACCGCACCTCGGGCTCTACTAGCTACATCTATGATACATCTGCTGGAGAGGGCTCTTATGCGTATGTAGTCGACAGCGGTGTTCTGATTTCACACTCTCAATTCGGTGGCCGCGCTGTTGCAGGCTACAGCATCTTCTCAGGAGCTAATACTGATACTCTTGGACACGGTACTCATGTTGCTGGCACTATTGCCGGTTCTACTTATGGTGTTGCTAAGAAGGTAAGCACTTGCAGCCGAATAATGAAAAGGCCATACTAACGTCGACAGGCAAACATTGTTTCTGTCAAGGTGTTCCAGGGAGCAGAGGGAACTGATTCTGGTGTTCTCGCTGGTTTCAACTGGGCTGTGAACGATATCACCTCCAAGGGCCGCGCCGGCAAGGCCGTTATCAACCTTTCCCTTGGTATGATGCCTCTACCCATATAATAAACTTTCTTCCACTAATGGTTATTTTAGGCGGCGACGCATCTCAGGCTTGGGTAACTGCTATTGACGCTGCATACAACTCAGGAGTCCTCTCTGTTGTTGCTGCTGGAAACGGTGATGAGGATGGAAACCCTCTACCCGTGTCGAGTCAATCCCCTGCCAATGCTGCCAACGCCATTACTGTTGCTGCTCTCACCTCTGCCTGGAGACCTACTTCGTTCACCAACTACGGTATGCTCATCTTTTTGCTTTCGACTCCTGGAATGAATGGCTAACTATTGAAAGGCGCTGGTGTCGACATATTTGCTCCCGGTCAAAGCATTCTGTCAGCCTGGATTGGCTCTAACAGCGCTACTAACTCCATCAGCGGTACTTCAATGGCTTCTCCCCATGTTGCTGGTCTCGCCCTCTACCTCAAGGTTCTTGAAGGCCTTACTACCCCAGCTTCCGTCGCAAGCCGAATTAAGGCCCTTGGAACCTCTGGAAAGATTACTGGTACACTCTCTGGCAGTCCTAATCTGATTGCCTACAATGGAAACGGCGCTTAAGTCTCGAAGAGTCCGGCAAGGTGACTCAGGTTTGGGTAAACTTCAGCCAAGGTCTTATAGTGCTGTATGAAATCTATACAGAAATATAGCTTGAATAAGCCCTGCTTACAGTCCTAACAGGGCCAAGATGAAACTTATGCGGCTTAAGAATTGCTTATCCTGAAATTAAACATTTAAGTAAGAAACAGGAATCTTTATAGATGGGCCAGCAACAGATCAACCTATGACTAAATTCATAAGGTTAAAAATACATCTGATGAAGTGTGACAAGGGATTGCGGCCAGACCTCAAACATAAATCGACTCGCTTTAGTCCATGGCGCGATTTCTTCTGAAATATTTTCCAAGTCGCGTCATCCACTGTTATAGAGCATCATTCACTCACAGGTTCACAACTCATTTCTCGTGCAACACACTGATGAACCTAACAGCACCACAAACAAAACCACAACCCCTGAGACTGCGACGAACAATTAGCCATCCTCCAGTCACCTACGGGGTTTCGCAGAATCGATCCCTCGCTTCTAGACTTTTGAACAAATAACCTTCAAATCTATTCGGCAGTTACATTAAAACTTGCAGCTAATTTATTATTCCATAAATGTAGAAATTTTCAGAAGGTTGCCCTCAAGTATAATCCTATTATAAGGTAAAGACACTACCTGTTTAGAACTGCTGTTCGGATTATAACCTAATAACTTCAAGCAGCAGCCTACGAGGCAAACCTAAAATCGAGCCTCTTGTTTCCCTGGTCTGTTGTTGTCTTCAGATAGTTAATTCTCTCTTCTCTGCTCATGCCTTCCCAGATCTTGTCCCTTTTATTATTCTCCCGAACATAGTAGAACTTGATGAAGATATAGATCAAGATATTATATGCCAAGACTCCAAGTAGTGCTTTATTTCCAGTGTAATAGTATGGTGCGTCGTTCTTTCGGTAGATCTGTGAGGATATAATGCTCGACATTTGAACACTCATGTTGTAGAGCGAGGAGCCAACAGTGCGAGTACGGACGGATCCGGCATTGCGAGACGTCAAGGCCACAAGAATCGCATGTGGATAGGGAGCGCCGACAAGAAGGGTAGAGAGAGTCCATTTTGCCCATTTCCACCCTGGAAAGATGGGAGGCAAAACTACCAGGGAGACCAGAAGCGGCAGGGACCACAGCTGGCCAATAACTCCCAGAAGAACACGCTGGTTGATCCTCTCGGATACCCACGTCCAGAACAGTAGCTGTACGATAAATAAGGAATATGCTGGGATGGTGAGAAGATTGGTATGGAAGGTATCGAAACCAAGAGCCTTGCAAGTTAGTGTAATGTATGCTTGGGGAGGCGCGTTAGGGATTCCCCAGGAAAGGCCAATGAGATAGATCGGCCACATATCGTAGTCGGTGAGAGCTTCCCAGATCAGGCTGCCCGTTAGACCTTGGCGATTGTGCATGGTAGCCTTGCCAGGATCATCCCGAAGAACACGTGTTACCATTATGATTTCTTCGCGTTCAGAGAACCATCCAGCCTTGGGTCGAAGTAAACCTTTCCAGCCCGTACGAGCCGTCTGTGTAGGGGATGGCGGTAAGTAGAGGAAGGTTAATATGCCGATCAGTGCAGTAAAGGAACCCTCAATCAAGAAGAGATACCTCCAACCTTCATGCAGCCCACTGTAGCCCCTAAGGTGAAGAATACCGTATGCCAAGAAGGCACCGATGATCTGCGTGCCCTGGTATGAAGTCCAAAACCAACTTAGGCGTCTGGGAAGCTCCACATTCTTGTAGAAGTATGAAAGATAAAGAATGGTGTCAGGGATGAAACCTGGAGGTATGTTAGTCAAGGGGCCATGGCGTCAAACAAATGTAAGCCAGGACAACATAGTTATCCAGCGTTGATGAACAATTACCTCCTTCAAGCATTCCAAGCAACCAGCGGCAAATAAAGAAGCTAGTCTTTCCTTGTAAAGCAGCCTGCGACATTGCCACGATACTCCAGAGTACCATCTGAATAGGGATCCAGACGTCTGGTCCAAGCTTCTTCCCAATAACTTGTGACGGGAGTTCTGCGAATAAGAACGAACAGTAGAATATAGTCATGCCATTGTTGTAGTCATTTGTCGTGAGGCCAAGATCATCTGGACAGAGTTAGTGCTGGTAGCATACGAGACTGACTGTCGACCGTGAGCTCACTTAGCATGCCATCCGAAAGAGCTTGAACGATATTGCCACGGTCCAGCTGGAGAGCAAAGAACATAATACAGGCGGGAAGTGCGATGAACCAGTCAAGCTACCATCAGAATTAGTATTGCTGTTCATGCGAAGTACGTTACGTGAGCGACATACCCGTCTTACTAGCTTCTCCTCCTCCTGGGCTTCCCACGTCGCAGAAGGCTCGAAGCGGTGGGCGCCTTCGAAGCCATCTACGATCTTGTAGATATCCACAGCTTCGGGAGCAGTAAAGACATTGTGATGATTATTCACAATATCACTGTGTAGGGAAGCGGTGTCTGAGCCTGTGGAGTAGCCTTCGTCGACTGGTACGTGACTGACATCTTTGCCGAAGAGATGATACCACCTCTGACGTTTGACAGGTTGAGTCGCAAAAACTCTAGCGGGATGGGATTCAACGAGGCCTTCTTTACTAGACATTTTCAAAGACTCTTTTATTGAACTCTGACTGTCTCTAGTCTAAGATAAAAACTACCGTAGGAAGACTCATTTTATATATTCTATTCTCTGCCGCCGTTGTCGCTCATTCCAGAAAGCCAGAGAGAGGGGAAAAGGCAAAGTGCCGTATTATCCGAGAATTATCTATTGCGTGATGCGATAGAGCTTTGTGATAGCATTTTAGGGGAAGTGGTGGCAGGGCTGGTCGAGACTATGTTGAATATGTATTTATTAGGCCCGAAATAATAAGTACAGAGCAGGTTATAGCGCAAAGTAGCCATGGTGCTATGAAGTGCGGGATTTGCGTGATGGCTTGCGTGATTAGCACTAGCATTTGTCTTAAGCATTTCGCGGCTAGCTGCTAGGTTAGTAGATTAGTAAAAAATAATTATCCGGCTTATCAGATAAGTAAAGGTGGGTTACGCATTATTAAGGTTTTGCCTCTCTTTTGCAGAGGACCCGTAGCCTGGATATTTCTGGATAGGTCACCTTCGTTAGTAGCACGAGCCTCTGGCCATGCTACCTCCCAGACACTGACACCGTCAATGAGGTCTCCCCAGCAGTCCCATAAAGCGGGATGACTCTCCCAAAACCCAAGTGTATTATCAACGCCAGGGACGAAGTGCATCTCGTTGGCGAAAGACTTCTTCCGGGCAATGAAGTCCTTATCAGCCTGTCTGCTGGTGCTGAAACCCCTGCATGCTCTGCATGGCTTCACTAAGGAAAGTCATTTATAGATCCGGACCCTCTTGTGATGAAAGGGAAGTTGTCGGGTCCATAACGGAGATATGGGTCACGGCTGAGGAAGCTCTTCAAGATCGTCTTGCATTCTTTCCGTAGCACCCTCAAGTCAGCTCACCACTTGGACAAGATTGATAAAAGCCCTACCTACACCTCTGCAGTCATCACCCAGCTTCTTGTCGTAGCACCATGCGCCTGCTGCACAAACCAGCCATTACAGCATCGCAATGAAAGGGTCCAGCATGCCAGATAAATCCTTTACAGTGAGCATAGCATTCCAGAATTAAGATGAGACTCCATTCAAGCTGCTGATTATTGTTACTGTCAAATCCTGGCACCTATTCTTGCTGGAACCTCATCTACCAGAACCATCATTTGGGGTTTCAAACTGTCAATGGCAGGGCGCTTTGATTCTCTGAAGATGTTCTGGCTGTCACCGTTTCGAAAGATTCGATCTAATAATTTAGCCATCGGCAGTTGGATTATACGCTGTGAGTGTAACCCCGAACCTGGCTAATTCCGATTCACGCAGGTCCGTCGATGAGGATTGCCGGATGCATATTCAATTAATGGTAGCTCTTTATCACTCATTAAATGTGAATATAATAGCAAATAATTACCATTAAATATCTGCCAATGCTTCTAAATATTTACTTTCCACGTCTCATATTGCCATATCTACCAGGTGAAAGATTCTTCTACATAGCGAACAACAACACCATGTCTCGCCATCGCAGCACAGACATACCGAGCTTCATCACACATTGCATGTGGACCACAAACGACAACCGTTGTTCCGCCAACGGCCTTCTCCAATTCCGTCGTCAAAACTCTCTTAATATCCATGCGCTCACCAACCGACACATGGGTCTCGATATGGCCCCAGTTGGAGGATTCACCAGCTTCTTTTTCCTCAGTGGCATCTCCACCTAAAATCATACTCTTGACAACATCGACTAGGCCCTTACTTTTGATTCCCCAATACAGCTTAGTGGTTCCCAAGGGCTTGGCGTACATTGATAGGGAGGCTTGGAGAGATGACAGGACACCAGCAATACCGACACCACCGGAGATGACGAGGGTGTTCGGGTATTCGATACTGGGCTCGAAACGGCTGGTATCTTCGTGGCCATAAGAAGACTCGATGAGAACGGGGATGGCAATGCCAGTGTCGGCTTTCTTGGCGAGCTTGGAGGTCATACCACGAAGGTTCTGGACGAACAGCGTGATGCCAGGCTTAGTAGTGTTGCTGTGGACTCGAAGTTGGCGGACGTTAGACATGGCGCCGCCCATCTCCTTTGAAGCTGATGCCTCAGTTGGTGAGATTGCACCCTCATTCTCGGACTGGGTGTGCGAAGCAGAGCTTGGAATCATGGACTCTCTATCAAGCTGGCCCTTGCTGCAGTTCACAATTGAGAAAGGATGGTTCTCCCAAACGCGCCAGGACAGGGTGGGGAAGTAAGCGAAGCAGTGGCCATGAGCATCAACATCTGGGATGTCAACTCGCAAATACTTGTCATCAATGCGAGTGACATATGCTTTCTTGATACCGTATCTGGAGATTCGTAGAATTCGAAGGAGTCTCTCAAGGCCCCAGAAACAAAAAGCGATTATGAGCCAGACCTCAAAACCACCCTTGTCTTCGTAGAGGAAAATAATGTGATACCAGGAAGCGACCAGAGCGCCGATGGTCAAGACGATGTGCGTAATGAGGAAGACCTCGTACATGATTTTTCGGATCGGGAGCATTGAGAAAGGGATCAAGGCAGAGAAGGCGACAGTTCCAACAATACCGACATACCAGTAGGGGTATTTGAGGACTAGAGGATACGAGTCTCCCTCAATCATGATTCGAAGCCAGAGGAGTGAGTGAAGAGCGACTTGGATGACGCAGATGGTGGCAGTCCATCTGTGAAGAAGAAGAAAGGTCGAGTAAGACCAATTCGTTAGTCGAAGAAGCACGCTGCTACGACCAGCATAGAGAATAACGACGGGAATGTTGGCGAATGCAACGGAACCCGCACGGTTACCGATATGACGCATAAGCTCATAGTGGCGATCTGGGAAGATGCCGTTGGGGGTGTAGTTGGGGTATCCTGCAAACGTGGCAAGGCAGTTGATGCCGATGAGGTAGAGGATAAAGAGAGCTTGGCCTCGGGTAGGAACCATACCGATTCCAAGAGTAGCCACGGTGTGCTGCTTACCCCAGGCCGGAGGGTCGATAAAATAGCCGTAGAACTTGCTTCTCCATGATGTTGGGAGAGGAAGGAAGCGAAGGAAAGAGAAGCCGATGGGGACCATGACACAAGTCATGAAGGCCAGGATGCTATAGGTAATCAGTCTTGTTGATATCACGAGAATGAGCCACAGTGTCACTTACGAGTACATGGACTCGTTCTTGGCAACAGCCTTGTATCCTTTGACACCATTCATAAAGCTCTGATAGGTAGCTGTATCAAGAGAGATGGTACGGTTAAACACCGTCTCTTCGGGAGACATTGGCTTCGGCGGAGTCGTGGTGTTGACCTGAGCCAAGGCTTCGGGGTAAGTCCATCGAATCGTCAAGCCTTCAGAGTCGTAAATCATCTTGGCCTCCCAAAAGTACTCGATCTCGTAGTTCTTGACAGTCTTGGGGCAATAGCTATGGATACAGTATGCCATGGAGGTCAAGTACGAGGTATCATTGGCGAAGCATGCTCCTGATGGGTATGCCTCAGCCTTCTCCTCTGCAGTCATGCCTGCGTACTCGGGACAGTCTAGATTGTAGGGCATTCCGTACGAACACGCTTGGGCACATTCTACGGGGTAGTCGTCCCTGCCATAGCCTTCAAGAGGGACAGTGGCTGATGTGCTGGGGATGAAAGAAAGTGCTGACAGCACGATTGCTAACGCCGGCATTGTAGTGGGAGACCACATGATGGCTGGTGCTCAAGGCCAAGATACAAGGCAATTGAACAGTGAAGATATGAATGACCCGAGAAACAAAGAGAGCTTTAGAGTGCTCGGTAATTGATCTTTAAGTAACATCGCGACCCAATATGGATAAAATACCTCTTATTCCATAAACGGTGATTGTTACCAAAAGACCTCTCGGAGGAGTCCATGGCTGCATTCTAGATGCGTGATCGCCGGATATCGTTCGTTTTGGACAACGGCTATTGGTTTAGCGTTGGCAGAGAGAAACCTG
Source organism: Fusarium gaditjirri (assembly GCA_013266175.1). NCBI lineage: Eukaryota > Fungi > Ascomycota > Sordariomycetes > Hypocreales > Nectriaceae > Fusarium > Fusarium gaditjirri. The sequence goes on along the minus strand of JABFAI010000094.1, from coordinate 113,727 downwards.
GGTCATGGGTTTGTGGCTTGTTGATTAGCATCAGCTTTTGGGGACTGGAAGGGATGGGCCATGTTGAGGAGATGCCTTGGACCCGTTTTGTTAGATGCAGACTTTCCCAGGGTCGGAGGGAGACCGAGATTTTGCACTTGGTTAGTGCGGTCTCGTGTTTGTGGGCATGGCTGGCTCCAGGAGGCCAGTCAACTGTCAACTGTCTTTACAGCTTCAAGTTGATCTATTCATCCACATGCTACATACAATCCTCATTTCGTCTCTTTCAGTCCCATATTGAATCTTGGTAACAACAAGTGCCCGTCTTGGCAACGTGCCGACATCTCACCTCTTGGCGATATAACTTCTTGGCACCCAAGTCCAAGGAACCATTAGCCCTCCCAGGAATGCAACCACTGGTCACACTAGGACATGGCGTTCCAGAACCCTTAATTCCGCCCACTGAGAGTAGCACAGTGACGCAGCGGAATTCTGCATGCATGCAGCAGGCAAATTTTTCGTTTAGCTGTGCCGAACTGCCGCAGCCACTGATCAGATAAAGAGAGCTATCCACGTGTTCTAGACCCAAAATGGGAACTTGGACGGATCGCGCGGGTCCAGGCTGATTGATAAGATGGATCTGATTGATAAAGAGGACTAGGGTAGGACTAGCATGTGACGGACTGTGGGATGAGGCCGTGACGGAAATCTCCATAGATGGACAATGTAACGAGAGCTTTTTACGCTAATTTTAGGTAATAGTGTCTGTGATCATCAGCCACAATTTTTGCTTCTTTGTTCTTGTTACGATGGTGATTGCAGATCATCTCTGAGACATGAGATCTAACCTATCTAATATTATCTCTTCAGACTTGAACGCATTGCAGAAGTTCTCGTGAGGCAATTTTGCTGAAACAGGTCACCCGTCTCGGTTAACAACATCTGATTTCTCTCCACATCGGCATGCCACTAGCTTGATCAGGCTTGCATCGGGACTTCTCGACCTCGTACGAAATTTTCACTAGCATTCTCGTGACTAACAGCGATCTAACTTCTTCGCCTGTTCCAGACCCCTACCACTTCGGCTCGCTTGGCCGTTTCATTCACGTGGGGGAACATTCTGGACCATCGCGGATGAGGTAAAATAATAACTCTCGCAGTATGCATAACTCTTGGTCACCCTGTCATATCTCTCCAACCTAACCACATATCGTCAAGTTTGCGTTTAGCAGCTTTATGTCACGCCAGAGGCTGCTGAGAAGATTGATCTATGTGCCGAGTTCCGAGATAATGAATAAGGTTATCAGATTATTTACGCCCTACTCGAGGGACGATGCCCAACTGATGACAGTCTCTACGCTGATCATTCGGACCCTCGGGATGTTCTCTAGACACCGCGTTCGTGTTTAACGTACTTTAGATGGCATCGCGGAATATGAGAGGCTGAAGATAATTTATTTCTCGCGCTAGAATCGCTCCCTTCCATGCGGTATCGGCCATCTCGCTAACTCTCCACTTCCGTGGCAACCCATGATCAGGGTCTTGAGGAACCGAAAGCCGACTTTCTCCGCCAATCCGGTACCCTAGAGCTGCGTTGGATAGTAATAATTGATAATACACATGACCTGGGATTAAAACTCAATCAATTACTTTCAAGTCCCTCGACCATGACATCAAAGCCCGCTGTCCGAAGTCGGTCCACAAATGTGATGCCCAATGTTGATGGCGTCAATAGTCCAGCAGCAGTAGCTTCATTCTTTTTCATCTGATTGATTGACGCTGCAGCTTCTACAGCTAGAATTGCAGCCATATCAACCAGCGCTCCTTTGTAGCTGAACTTTGCCAACGCCACTGGTTCTTTTTCGCCAGTCACATATCCAACTGCTTTCCATTCCGCACTCTCCATCTTGCGACTTTCCTTTCTGTCGGGTCCAGATCCTCGATCGAACGACTTGCCACGAACGAAGGATCTAAACCAAGACAATGCAAGCAAGAAAATGCCCAGTTTTGTGACAATGTGCATGATTAGTGCAGTGATGAGGCCAGAGGCTGGACTGTACTCGTTGAACACGAAATTCTGTCCGTAAATCTTCGGATTCAAGGCTGCTGATCGTTGGACGACGGACTCATTACCCCACGCGACGAAGGATGTTACCAGATGCCCAAGATGTTGGTCGTAACGATGACCTAGAAGTTCCTTGCTTTTCTTGTCCACATGTTTGGGATCTGGCAACAAGACCGAGGTGTCAGAAGTCAGCCAGCCACTGATCCCATAAGTCTCGGCCACGTCAAGAACAGTATGTAGGGAACCACCTTGCATCCCAAGCATGCTGAGCTTTCCAGAGCATACGATTTCAGATGCTGCAGGTAGGTCTTGCTTTCGAAGATAGCAAGCGATCAGCCACGCCACAAGATCAGATGGAGCACTTGATCCCGAGATAGCCGGGATGATGATTGCACCTGAGCTTTTGGCCACCTCGTGAAAATCGTGAATCATCTGAGCGATCCATACAGTCTCGGTACTAAAGTCGACATAATGGGTGCCGTTCCGAGCACATGCTTCAACAACGGGAGTACCATGGCGGAGATATGGTCCGATGCCGTTGATCAGAACTTTGGTGGTTTTGACAAGGGGGTCGAGACCTTCACCGTCGAGTTGAGGGATAACGTAAGTGTCCGGCTCCAGTCGGTCGGGATTGATGGTTCGTATATCTTGGCGCAGAGCTTCAAGCTTTGCGGCTGAACGACCTGCAATGCACCACTTCGTGTTTGTTGGGAAGGTCTTGGCAATGTGCTCAGCGCAGATTGTGGCGGTCCACCCTGTGGCGCCCAGGATGGTTATCTCATAGGTTGCAATGCTCATTTCGTGTTGTTGATAATCAGTGATTGATGACCTCGGTACATAAGTGTTCTTATATCATGTTGGCGATTCAAAAGTCCATCGTGGTCAGAATTACTCATCTTACAAATACCTTTTGGTTCTTAGTATTCTGCCTCCATTTTGTTGCGCAACGCTACCTCGTTTGAGAAGTGCATGGTGCTCAGTCGAGGACGTTTGAGTACGGACGAATAACGGACGAACTAACTGGGTAAGCGTTGCGCAACACTCCACAGACCAAATCGCTAAGCATCATGGACAATACAGCTATTTTTAACATACCCTGCTATACCTCGTTACATTGAGGCAATTTGCAATCATGGCTATGGAACAAAACGTCGAGCGTCCCCAGAACCCCCACATTTCTATATGTAGCGTCTGCAACCACAAAAAATGGTTTGGGGAATTCCTCCAGGATCTTGCCAATGTATCCGTGCTAATCGCCGTCCCACCTCCCAGCAAGATACACCGTAAAAGCATATTCCCAGTTTGACGGGCGCCAGCGAGATGCAGCCCAGTCAAGAAGGAACACGGTCTTCTCTCACCACTCTCATACAGATACTTATCTATGACGCCACTCAAGAACTCCTCGGTTGCGAATGTTCGATCAATCATGGGAATTGGCTCTGCTGACCAAAAGAATTCATCGCCAAGCTTGGAACCGCCAAGACTACCGAAGTAATGAGCCTGAACTGGGTTCATAAGAGTTTTATTTTGAGTTAATAGAACTGACAACTGATGCTTACATCATGTCATGTGCCTTACTTGTACCCTTAGTGGGGTACTTCCTGGACAGCCTGCATTGCCGATGGCAGTTGGGCAGCAGTGCTGGTTTTTACAGATGGTTGAAGGCCTCCCCAGATGTCTTGCAAAGTATGCCTGTGAATCCTCTCCATGAAGATGTATATGTCCTTCGGGCTGTCCCTGATATCCTGCCGGTATACGACAAAGGCCTTGGGAACATACACGGTTGTATGTTCTCTGATAAAACGAATATCTTCGGCCTCGAGGGGCTCAGAACAAACTTCAGATTTTACCACATAGTAGTCATTAAGGACAACAATGCTTTGGAGGTATGACATCCGATGCGATTTGACGCGTTTTCGATATACTCTAGCAAGAGAAGAGGCTCCGGGAGGTCTTCAGAAGTCTCCTCGAAAATAACTTCAAATGACCACGGCAGAGGAAATGGGGGAGGAGGCAGAGGCAGAGATAGAGAACCAGGGAGATTGCCCATCGTGTTGATTGATGCTGAAAGCATATGACATCTTAGCGAGATATATCAAGCTATTACACTAAAAATACCCAATTAACTTTAGGTTTTAAAAGGTAATATATATAGAGCCTTAATAAGGATAAGTCTTATAATTAAATTATAATAATAAGCTTTTATGATAACTCAATTAATAACCTTATTTATAGCTACCTGAGGTATGAGAAGTTGTACTTCAATATAGAAGCTTATTCACCCAGATGTAGTCACTGATGAAGTCACACGTAGCTGTATGAAAAAACACACTGAAAATCACATTAAGTTCCCTCGACTATTGTGTTGTAAGGTCTTTTAGTTGACGGGATGAATCATGCAAAAGGGCATCAATTAGGCATTCGCGTGCGATAAACATGACGTGCCGCTCTTGTTCCCGTGGGCTTGTTCTGGGCTCGGAATTCTTGGGCCGTATAGGTGAGGGAGGAGAGGAGCAGATACCAGTGGCTGTTGACTATGAGGGATCGGCCCACAGGTAATAGGACTTTGGGTGCTTATCTGTAGCCTTACTTGGGCTAGTGCTTCTTTGGTCCGAGCAACAGAGGCTTATTTATGGTGGCTAACGATAAGCAGCTGAACAGCCTGCACACCATCACTAGAAGTTAGCGCTATTGCCTGTAGTACATGACTTGAGTAAATAGCCCCATGCACCTTGCTTAAAAAAAACAATTATAAAGCCCTGCAAATGAATATTAAATACAGCATTTGGCTTTAGCTCTGCTTTTCTATAACTATTGATATCTAATTGCTACTATTGCCTATAGTATATGTATCAATACACTCTACTTTAAAGTTCTATAAAACGAGATCTAACAGGAGTACGGATTTAGTTTGTCGTTCTGAACTATTTATGTCCTTGCTTTGCGCAAATTACCCCATGTTAGAACCTCAAGACCCTTACTCCAGACCAGGGAATTTCCTACAGCTCGCCTCTCTCGACAGCGTACTACTTATTCTGATTCACAATTCAATATGTCGACGCTCATAGCGGATTCCGCAGCTACCATATTGACTAAATTTGGCACTAGTGTTGCTGGTGCTGCTGGAAGCTGGGTCTTTAAGCAGGGATTGGATGCTCTTACTGGTGGCAGTGATACAACCAAGCTCAAGGAAGCTATCGCACAAGTTGCGCAACAAGTCCAACAAGTCGACAAAGATGTGCAAAAGCTATCGCAGCAGCTTCTTGACGACATGGTCACTTTACGAACTGATGAGTTAAACAGCCCAATGGAACAAATCACTGCCTATTACGACGATATTACCGACATTGTGAACACAGCCTTGGCCTTACCGGCGACTTTATCTGCTTCCGACCGCAGTACGGCGACTGCCCCAATACAAGCTCACCTAGAGGACCGTCTGAAAGCTCGTGCCAATGATGTTCCAGGATTGCTTGATACTATTAACGGCTATCTTACTGAGACCGGAGATGCTACTGGATGCGCGTTTCTGCAGCAAGTTGCTCAAAAGACGTTGGATGACTCGAAAGATTACCTTGGCTTTTATGGAAGATCCAAAGCGATCGTAAGATATTTTCTCATCCCTGCATCAGTAGTGCTGGACAATAACTAATACAGAAACAGGTTATGCAATACTGGGTTGTAGTTGCCAAAGGAATATCTCTTCTCCAGATGGCCTTTGACACGCCAAACGTGGGCTTCATTGAAGGCGCGGGAGAGATCCAGAGGCAGACAGACAATTTGCAAAACCAGGAGCAGGTTTTCCGCACAACACTTGGTATCCAGACGGTCACCTTAGCTGAGAAAACGCTGCGCAGTGGAAACCCTATTCTTCTCGCTGTCAACCTTTGCGACAATATTGGTCAAAGGCTAGAATGGTTGACATATGCGGATTTCGATCCCAGGCTTTGGATCACTGGGAGCACAGACTACATCGATAGTGGCCCAACTCTCTGGTGGATCGAGTTTCCCATGGATGTCATTTTCAACGACTTCGATCCTAATGGGAACCATACTTGTCGCTTGCGAGAAAATGCTACGAACAACCTTGTTGTTATCAATGATTCTGATATTGTTGTCACGGAAATCCCCGACAGTGAGAAGGCCACGTACCCTAGTAAATGGTACATCAAGCCAGTCTCACCAGGCCTGGATAGATTTTCCTTTCAATTTCAGAGTGATAACCCTGACTACGACGGCGCCTACATGGTCAGGGTGGCCTGGGGAGGAGGAAACTTGACAACCGACTGGTCTCTTGTGACACAAGAAACCGCGGATAGCGGTCAGCCAGGAATGATTTCAGTGGGAAAGGAAAATCAGTATGATGCTAATAACTTTGGTTACCGGTGGATGATTTCAGTCTGTTCTGACTAAAATCTATATTTAAGCTCTTAGCTAAGCAGCACTCTGTCCCTTGTCTTCACGTGATACTACTAGACAGCAATTCTAGTTACCTTGCTCTCTTCCTTTTCCTCGCACTAAAACGGTCTTTGAAAGGTTTTAGAAAATCTCACCACAACAAGACAAACTACACCCCCCAGCTTCTTTATTAGTCTTCCCAACATGCCTCTAGACAGTCTCGCCCCAGAACTGTTGTCTCTTGTCTTGCAAAATATTAACTCACCTCGTGGTCTGCACAACCTGATTGCAGCATCACCTGCCTGCTTGCGTGTCTTCTTACAAACGCCATATCTCATTCTTTCTGCTGTGTTACGAAACACATTACCAAGTGGGACGATCAAACATTATCTCGCTGCTTCGCAAGCCCCTCTATGTAAGACTAGGGATGAGATATTATCGTTCCTGGACGAATACTTCATTGCTTCTTCGTCATTCGAATTTCCAGCAAACAAGACAGGCCTTGTATCGCTTTGCCAACTCTATCATCGCATAGATTATCTTATCAACTTGTTTTTGCAGCAGATTCAGGAACTTGGGTTCGACGAATCAATCCTTGCGCCTTCATTGTCTGAATCTACTCGACTTCATAGAGCGTTTCTACGATACGAAATCTACTGCAGCGTCTTTGCGACTCATGGCCTTGAGCCATGGATGGATTCTTCATTGTTTTATGAGTTCTCTGGTGCTGAACAATTCGATCTATTCTTAAGGCAGCTGACGCCATGGGAGGTCGAGGAAATGGCCTGTGTCCAGGTGTACTTTGCCTTGGTCACAGGCGAGCATATCGCCCAGCTTGAGGAGCAGCTCATTGAAGCTGTCAAGAACGCCCCTGGGCTTGTGTGGCCATCATATCCAGGCTCAAGACCTGGAGAAGAAGCTGAGAAAAAGGAGGAGGAGGAAGAGGATGACCTGATGGAATTCAAGGATTTAGATCTCACCAATCTACTATTGTTCTCCCAAGACGGCATATATAGTTCTCCGGACAGCATCAAACACATGACCTCTCTGGGCCTTGATTTCCTCTATGTGCTCTGTAAATCGGAGGGTCGGAGATCTGAGTTGATTCGTTTGAACTCTCCCAACGCTCGCGAGTTCCTTCCGGAAGCCCTTAACTACTCGCCGGCACGGGCGCCAGAGGACCAAGGTCAGGGCATTTTTGCGGAAGAAACAGACTTACCAGATGATCCATTATGCGAGAACCTTGACTTCATCTTGTTCGGAAAGAATGACAATATGAGAACGGCATACCTACCTATCGATCCTGGAGGTTCTCACCGCTCAATACTCAGACGACTTGGGTACGTCTTCTGGGACTCGTGGAGAATACAATCTCCTCAAATGTCTCATAGACTTAGAGCAGTAGAGAAGATGACATATGATGAAATACACGAGCTTTTCAATAGGCCGTGGCGAAAGGGAGCCGAGGCTAGGCTTCAGGGGGTAAAGCTGCCTCGAGATCAGTTTGAGAAGATTGAAAGAGAATTCGGATACATCGAAGACCCTGAAGAATCGCTTGAACACGACGAAGACCTTGAAGAATTGGAATAGGTGGAAGCAATACCACATAATAGGCTAATACATCTTCGCGGCGCTATAGCTCGTGCCCTTCAAACCCCGTTCTGAACTTATTCCAGTCAACCATGGAAACATGATAAACTCTATCCAAGCTCATAAGACTGATCAGTCTTATAATCTTGGTATCACGAGATCTTACACTAAGACGACTGAGTTGACTACATCCACTGCTTATTTCCAAACTTTGAGACAAGAGCCCCACTGCTGCCTTTCTCCAATGAGGCCTCACTCATAACTTTTAAGACAGCTTTAGCCGAGTCTACTGGGGTGCTCGGGCCCGTGAAGTGTGGGGCATAATTGGCAAACTTGCTCCCTAGCTTCGCCACCTTTTCTTTCTGCTCTTCGGTTACTGCACAATGTCAGCACTATGCAGTATTATATACATCACTGCTACTTACACTCTCCTTCAAAACCACTATCGACACTTCCAGGACAAATACTCATGAAAAGAACCCCTTCCTTGGCGTAGCGAGCGGCGAACTTGGCGGTGAGAACACTTGTGCCTGCTTTGCTAATGGCGTATGCAGGAGCTGGCTCGATCTCAAATTGACGGATGAAATCGATGTCGGACATTCCGGACGAGATGGCGATGGCCTTCTTGCCTTGTCCTTTGAGAACAAGTGGGGTGAAGAGGTTGAATAGATGGAAGTTTTCAATCACGTTGACGTTGAAAGAGTCTTGAAGATCCTTGACAAGATGTTCGGGGTCTTCAGCTCTGTTACAGTATTAGATATCATTTTGCAGAGGTCGGGTCATGGATTAGTCAAGGGGTCGACCTACAATACATCAACAGCATCCCACTGAGACCACAATGGGATGAGGCCTGCATTTGCAATAACATAGTCAAGAGAACCTCCAGTGATCTCCGAGACACCCTCAACAGCAGCCTGTACTCTAGTTAGCACAATGTGAAGCGATTCTGAGTGAGAAGCCAAACCTTTAACGCATTGTAGTCAGTAACATCAGCCTCAAAGATATAGACGTTTTTTGGAGAGCCAAGTTCTTCAGTGACTCTCTTGTCAGTAGCCGCTTTGTTGCGGACTAGGCCGATGACGGTATAGTCAGGGTTGCTGGAGAGTACTTGGATAAACCCAAACTAAGAGGATCGGGTCAGTTGTAGGGTATACTAAGTAGCACCGAGCGAGGCTTACGCCGAGACCCCGCGATGTTCCTGTTACTAGATAAGAAGGCATTTTAATATTTGTATATATATTAATTAAGAAGGGATAAAATTCCGGATTCAAAGCGATAGTAATAGGAGTTTTCTTTCAATACAGATAATATTCTTCAAGAGAAGAGTTTTTATAAGTTTATGTCTCAGCTATATGAACGTGATTTGCCAAGCACATTGATGATAAATCTTGCATTTCATTTTGTCTTTTAAATGAACGGCTCTTCAACTTTTAGCATGCGCAAAACTTACTCTATGGGGAATCTTAAGTATGGTCTTATTAATAATATTCACAAGCATACACTGACGCTTCATTGTGACTGTCTCTGATCTGATTTCGGGCCCCACTCTCGGTACAACATACAACACACGCGCAACGCTAACCCCATTTGTCACGATGCTCAGATTGGCCTTCAGGCCGAGTAGCTTTCACCTAAGAACATTGTAATTACAAAGCAAAGCGAAGTAACGTTAAACATAAAAGATCTAAGATGCCACGTGAAGATAAATGATGGCCAACTCTTAATGTTTAGTTACTTCTTGACGAAGCCTTTTTTACAACTCTATAACACAGACTTTGCCTTGTTCCCTGGTGTAGTCGAACCTTTATAGTGCGGAAGTAACTAAACAGGTTGGTGGCTTGCTGGTCGAACGTTAAGAATAAATAGCGTAATTTACCTCTATATAACGCAGATGCTTGGCGCCCTTCTTTTTGTCGTCCTCGTGGCTGAGAACTGCCAAGGCCACTGTTATTATTACCATTTCATCTTGTACCTCAACGTCCTATCGTAATAAGTGAAACGTCTCAAAAGCTACATATGTGCTTATTACTGGCTGCAACCGGGGTATGTTCTCCCGATGCGTTGAATTCAGTTTTCATTCGTCTAACTACATGTACTCGATTCAAAGCATTGGAAGAGACATATATCGCGCGTACAAACCATGTTGTTATCGCTGCTGTTCGGGACTCCATAGCTGAAAGCTCAAAGGAATTGTTGCATGTCACCAAGGTTACTGACAGAAAATGTATCTTGGTCAAGATTGATAGTGCTTCAGAGACGGATGCACAGGGAGCCATGGAGATCTTGAAGAGAGACTATGGCGTCGCGAAGCTTGATCTAGTCATTACTAATGCAGGTATCTCCAAGTTCTTCAGCACGGCAAAAATGACTCCAGTAGCGGAAATGATGGATCATTTCAAAATTAATTCCGTAGCACCACTGCTGTTGTTCCAAGCGACCTGGCCCCTCCTCCGCGCTGCGAAAGCACCAAAGTTCGTGACAATCTCGTCAGGTGCAGGAAGCCTTGGGTTCATGGAAAATTTGCAGGTCGAAAATACTGCATATGGCTCCTCTAAAGCAGCTCTTAACTTCATCACGAGGAGAATACAACATTGGAATATGCCCTATCAACAGCTGAGATCCTGTGAAGCAATATATTTTATAAATATCATATCGCCGAAGATAGCTTGGAGATTGAAAGGACAGATTTAATGCTACCTTGCGGCGGTCTATAATCTGATCTTGGGGTTCTACCATTATCGCGACATGCGCGCAACGCTAGCCTCATCCATGATCATGCTTAGAAGCTGACTCTTATGGTCACATTGCACGATATCGCAATTACAAATCGAAGCTGAATAATACTAAACTGTGCCAGATTTTTAATGTTCTTCAAATTGATTTGGCGGAGAGCTTACACAAAAAGTATTATATATAATTACATGACAGTGCAACAAGCGCTCAACGCCAAGGCAATTTACTCCATCTCTCTATATCTAACTCAAGCTATCAAGATGCATATCTCTGATCCTGCAATTCCCTTTGGCTCCACAGTCGTAGTTATCGGTGCTAATGGCTACATGGGGGTTGAGACTTGTGAAAAGCTCCTCCAGGCAGGTTTCTTTGTCCGAGGAACTGTGAGAGACGTGGAGAAGAATCAACAGTGGATGCATAAGCTATTTGATAACAAGTGGCCAAATATGTTTGAGCTGGTCCAAGTGTCTGACTTTGAAGCTGAAGGGGCATTTGATGAGGCTTTAAAAGGTGAGAGGATACCCTTCTCTTAAAAGCCGAGGCCAGAGCTAATCAGGGTGCCACAGGCGCCAAGGGTGTAATCTATGTGTCAACTCCGATCATACTGAATCCAGACCCTGCAAAGGTGGTAGAACCTGTTATCAAAGGTACGATCAACAGCCTTGAAGCTGCAGCCCGCGCTGGAGTGAAGCGCTACGTTCTCAGTTCAAGCTCCAAAGCAGTTGAGTCTACCAATTACAATCACCCGCACCATATCACGTCAAGCATGTACAACTACGAAGCTATCAGGAAGGCCTGTTGTGAGCCGGATTTCGATGGCCTCGATAGATATGTGGACGTCTACAGTGCCAGTCGAGCTTTGGCGGAATTGGCCTTTTGGTCTTGGGTTGGCACGAACCAGCCTCCCTTTGTTGCAAACTGTGTGGTTCCTGATGGACAGTTTGGGAGGGCTTTAGATCCAGAAAACACTATTTCTACCTTCCGAATGTTGAGGGCGGCGGCTGAGGGTGAATGGGATAAGGTATTTGGTCAAGTTGGTAGGCACTCTATCTTCATCGGCCATTGCTAATGATGCAGACTGACACATCTCATAGCATACTACACTGATGTCCAGGATGCAGCACGTCTTTTGGTTGCCGCAGTAGCTCTTCCTTCGATTATGAATGAGAGAATATTTGCATACTGTCATAATTCGACGTGGAATGAGCTACGATACAAAATTCGACTCATCTCGCCAAAGGGAGAGGCGTTGGTGAAGGGCAAAGATCACCCAGTAAAAGGGAGAGATCTCTCTAATGCAGATGGGCTCATTAAACGAGCTGAGAGTATCCTGCGAGAGATTGGTCAGCCAGGCTTTGCAAGCGAGGAGGATATCTTGCGTGACTTCTTGGATTGCCTCTGAGAGTCATATACATTTGGTATAATGTCTTAGTTGGAGCCAGATGTGTTATTTGTAGCAGAGACTTATGCCTGAGAGGTTAAATCAGCCGACAGAACATAGAAAGTCACAACTTCTGTAAATACCAGCCATTGCCGGGATAGGAGAATTATCTAAACCACCAAGTAAAGATGCGAAAAACAAAGCAAAGAATAATTGGAACCAACATTATTTCACTCCTTCCAGCAGCAAGATTTTCTATCTTGTTACCTCTGTACAAGGCTTGTATACAGGCTACATGTTGGTGATTCTGAGTGGATGGTTGATAGAAACATCTCAGAAGCCATTGACTGACACCGTCTTGGATTAAGCGCTGAGCAGGGCGGGGTAATGAGACATGCGGACGGGGAAATTCGTGTATGCCACCTGGCACCTGTTAATCATGACAGGACCGTGCTGTGGTGAGCTGAAAGGCTTTTGTACCAAGCCTGATTGAGAGACAATTGTCTCGCAGGCCCATTGACTATCTGCCATAAATGTCAGCAGAGCTCGTGTGGCTTGCCTTTTATCCACATTGCGAACTTACGGGCACCAGTCAAGTCTCGCCACACATATCTTTTAACTTGCATCTGAGATCCAGACCCTCTAATCCTCTAAATATCCTATCTATATTACATGACATAAAAGAACTATAAATGTGTACGAGATACCCGCCATCAGGCCTTCAGTATCCTATTACACTTTATCCTATCCTCTTGATCGTTCTCGGCTTAACGATACCACTGGTAAAAATGGCGAATAAAAGGGTATATTGGACGATAACTACGCCAATCACAATTGGGGGTCCCCAGTTTGTTTTTCTTCGGTTTGGCTCCACCATACAAAATGTCGATACTCGAGTCGGCCAATGGCAGAAGTACTGCCCTTTGCCTCTGTCAATGGATAATAATTTTCCTTCTATCCCATGTGATAACGTTATCGGCGGAAGACAGCCTGATGATGCTGTGAGGAGGTATGCCATTGTACCGCACTTCCTCTTCATACTGTTAATCAAAGTCTAGGCTACTCCTCGATCTCCCTATACCTTTCCATTTATCTCAGCCCAATACCACGATAGATTGGTTTGTGGTCCCCGTACTACAACCTAACGGCAATAATGTCGCCGCATTGGTCCAACAGGCATTCGGCTTTGCAGGAGGTAATCTGACTGCGGCAAGTATTGGCAATGTCATTGCGGGAATGGACGCCACAATGAATAGATAATGCATATGCAGTTATATTTTCCACTAGTAGTTAATACTTCTATATTATTACTTCTGTATAAAGCTTGTATATAGATAAGTTGTTAGTGAGCCTAGCAGTGATTCTCAGTAGATAGTGGTTTGGAAGATCTATAACCTGGATCTACTAACTCAACTCTAATAATATCCTGTTTTCGAGTGTTGATTCGGGAAAATCGTCACCAATGACACTGTAAATCGTAGGCCAAGCCTTTCGGCACTGGTCCGGAGCATTACTTCCATATAAAGTGGACTCCAAGCCAGGTTTAATTGCAGCAGACATCAAAACAAGGGAGTTCCCGCGTCTTGGATGATCAAATTAAGATGTAGATTTAGTGGCTTAGGTGTCATTGAGAGGCTGAAACCTCGATCCATGACGACGGTGGCGGACTGACTATGTCACAGGCTCGGAATGTGATCCCTCGACATGTGTGACATTATGACGTCTCGTATAGATTACGAAAATTATAATAAAGCATTATTGCCAGAAAAGATAGCTGGTCCATCTCATTTATTTCCGAGCTCTATTGTATTTATTTATCAACTAGGGAACCCGTTCCAATACCGTTGCTTCAACAACCTGTGTCATCATGGCCCACCACAGCAATCGCATTGCTCCCACCGACTACGGCACGACTTATGATCGCCGCCACGAAACAGGTCTATTGACCCGTTGGGTTCCAGACAGACTCAAACACTCCCACCTGTATTGCTGGTTCCTTCGACTTACACGCGTTGTACAATTCCTCTCCGCCGTCATCTCCCTTGGACTCTTCTCAGCACGTCTCCGCAAGGTCCACAATCTTGTCAATAACATCAAGACGCGTCGTGGCGTCAACAGTTCCTATGGCGCTGTCGAAGGCATCCTGGCAGCTGCTGTTCTGTACACACTCATTGCAATGCTGATTTCACTGCTTCTCAAGGGCGGTGGTCCAAGATGGCTTCGCTGGCTTTGGGTGCTATTGGATATTGCCTTCGTTGGAGCCTTCATAGCTGCCTCTGTTCTTACTCGCCCCAATGGTGGCATGGCTGGCCCACGCCATTGCTACAGAGCTGAGGGTTTCTCGAGTACCTTTGGGAGTAATGCGGACTCGTCAGATGACAGCTGTAACCTGCCTTGGGGTACATTCATTCTCGCCATCATCAGCACGCAAGTGGTCCATGTGAATCTCTTTAGTGCGATTTCTAACTATCAACAGTATTCTCCATGCTATTACAGCAGCATTCCACGAAGTCCGTGACCGTTACAAGGAGCACCGCGTCAAAGAGCAGAATGTTAAGGAAGCTCATGTTAACAGCCGTATAGCAGCTCCCTATTAAATGTACAGTTTCTTCTGGAGAAACATATAATGGATATTCTTAACTAAATATATTGCTTTTATATTACTTTAAGGATTATTAAGATTCTTAACTATTGCACGGAATAATATTTTAAATGGATATTAATACTAGATACTATAATGCTAAAAGTGCTTCAAAGCCTGCTTCTTAGCCTTAATATGTAATAGAAGATTTTATGGTTAGGTGTGCAGTTTATTGATAAACACTCTCCCTCGAGATCTTGCGAAGTGACTTGACTATTCCGTTACGAGGATTTGTCGAAAATCTCACATCACTGAGCTTGGCAAGTTGGTTGGTTGGGTTGCGGACTCGTCCACATTAGGCATCAACCAGATGACTACCTCTCTCCTAACCCCGCATTGTTGCTCAGGCTTAAGATGAAACACTGAGTGCTACCTACTCTAAGAACCGTGTCTGTATCAAGTTACCGATGGCCGGAACAAGGAGTGAGACTCCGGGACGGATCAAATCGCGACGGACGGGAGCCACTAGGAGTCCTGATCAACAACATTGTAACAGGCGGGATAGCGACTTAAGTAAGCAGTCCTCACTCTAGCCGTGCATTGAGGTTGCACCGGAAGAAGCTAACCACTCCCATTTGGACAGATGGACGTGGGCCTGATCTGTCCACCACTACTCTAGCACTTAGGCAGATCCAGCCAAAGAGATACGAAGCTCACGACTTCAGCATTATCGCGAAGCATAATCAACATGCTGTATTTGGCAACATAGGTAGGATTCACTCCCTTGGGATATCAACCACCAGTTGGGCAAGACAATGTAGAACTTGTGCTAAGATTTATTTGTGAAGGAACACTTAACGTCTTCCATCAGTCGGACCCATCACCCTCACCTCACGCAGGTACGAAAACAAGCTTGGCCACCCCATCCAATCGCGAAGTTGTCGAAGTAGCGGTCGACTTGATACTCGCACTCGCCACACGTCTTGCAGGGAACTTTGACCACACCCTGTCCTCGCAAGTCCCCGAGTATGACCTGTCAGAGCTTATTTTCAAAGCATCGCTGCCATTGCGTCAGGATGTGAACTCTGGACAAGTCGTCACCCGGAATCATCTACATAGCAGTCCAATGCCACAAACATCCGGCCATGGCATTTCGGCAGCATATCTAAGCAATGACAACAAATCAAGAGTTGCGGATGCTCCCGAGTCTCGACCAATGAACCGACTTCATCCACGTCAACAAGAGGCACTGATCGGCAAGTTGGGTTTGGATGGCCGCCAGATACTTTCAGGCGAGCAGGCTTTGACAAACAAGAGTTCGCCTAATAAAGCAAGGCCTAGTAAGAAAACTATACCCCCAGAAAACGCAAACTCGGAAGATACTGCTAAGGGACCGGGGAGATATACACCAAGCAGGGAATACAACCTACGCTCAAAAGGGCCGGTTAAGCACTATCTACCTGATATAAATAAGATTAAATAGATTAAATACTATATATCTTAACGAGTTGTATTTTACATAAATTAAATTGTTTTTAAAAAATTAATAATTAAACACTCATTTCCTTGGCTAAAGATATAAGTCTTAATTAAAAAGCTATTTGTTATTACCTAATTAACATCCTGGTCGGGTTGAAATAATTAACAGAGCGAAGAAATTTGGCTCTGCCTGTACTGCTTTCGTCAAATGGACGTATTGTCGTTCATGTAGTTTCTTGCTATCAATTGTTGCACCACTGCCAACAGACACAGGGATAAGCAGCGTATCTGATCCATCTTTTATGGGCACCGGTGAGCTTTCATGCACGTGTATGGCGGTGATGCGCGTGTCGTGTAACTCGGGGTTGAAAAGTTCCTTCAAATGCCCAAACATTAGACAAATGCGAGGCGCAGCGCGTGGTAATTTCAGAGCCTGGTATCTTACCTTGTAATTGTCAGGAAGGCATGCAAGGAGGTCCTTGCACTGTTCCACAAGATCTGGACTCGAGTAGTATCTGAAGGAGGCAATATTGTTAAAAGCCTGGTTGGGAAGCCAATTCTTGACTTTGGAAAGGGCGGAGGAGGCCTCAAGTGCTAGCTCCAAAAAGGTTGTCATAACGAAATACGCTTGTTCAAGTTCTTAGGGATGTGTTGCGATGGAATTTTAGTCCTGCCGAGTGCGGCATCTATAACATCAAAAATGTAAAGAAGGTCAGGCAATTGTGTAGGCCGAGTTCCACACCGGCTGGCCTCATCGGGCCTCAAGCGGGGCAGGATGGTGCAGGTTTGTCGTCCCACCAATCCCCATTCTGGGAAGGAAAAATCAGACTGTAGCAAGGCGTCTTGAGGGTCTGTTGGAGATGCAGCGTGGGACACGATCTCGCTCTTAGTCCACGTGTCCTTTTCTTATTAGGTAAAGATGTATATTAAAAGTCTATGCCTCATTCTCTCCCCGAATATATACGTGTAAACTCTAACGCTGTTCTACGTCACCCACCAAGTTACTCAATAAAAGCATCCATACATCCCTTGCCACGCTACTATACATTTGAGGCCTGGCGTGTATTAGAGGGTGAGAGGCAAGATTAGTAGTCTCAAGCTACTTTTTGCGTCGTCAATTAATTTTACTGGCGTATGGTCCTAGCCAGTCACTGAAAGAGCACCGAAGCTTTGGCAGAAGCACCAGTGTACATGTCGGGACTAGAAGGCCTCGGGGCAATTGCAGCCGTAGCCCAACTGTTGGGCTACGCCATAACTATATCCTCAACGTTCAGCACGCTTTGCTCCAGAGTTCGAAACGGCCCACAAAGACTCCAGCGGTTTGAGAGTCAATTAAAAGAAATCGATAGCATTACGACGAACATCAAGCAAAACACAGCTTTGCAGACAAACGAGGTCGAAAACTGCCTTACTGCCATTGTGGCATACACTGAACTGGCTAAGAATATTCTTTCAAAGTTCAAGCAGTCAACGAGGGCACGGCGACAGTGGGCGATTGTATCGGGTGATCTGGTATGCAAACTTGACGGACCTTTTGGAGAACTGCAAAAGTCAGCAAGCAATCTCACCCTCATCATTGTTTCGAAGACAGCCCAGGGACAGAGCGAAATAAAAGCAACAATGGAATCAATCGAGATCAAGTTTACAAAGAGCAACAAGGAGGCCGCCTGGCTATCAGATTCCTGTCACCGCACGGGTAAGTCACGCCCAAACCTACTCGCGCTGTTGTTTTACAATTCAGCCTAGCTGATTGCGAATTGAAAGGGTCGCACAAATTCAACATAAAGACATTGAGCAATAATCGCCTTGTCACCTGTGGGAACACTCGCGGCCAAGAATCTAGCGATGGCACCAAGGGTTTGGGGGCCTCACATGACTATAAAGTTGAGAAGATGACAGACAACGGATTCTCCCAGCTGGGTAACACCGGAAACACTTCAAAAGGACACAACTATGACTTTGGGGAGGTCGATGGCAATGAGGCCCTTAACCTTGGTGACTATGCGACTTTAGCGGAAAAGAATGAGGCTATCGCCAGCTACAGGAATACCGCCATCGCTCGAGTCTCGAACCCAAGTACAGACCAGCAGGTTAAGTAGATAGATGATCTGTTGCTCAGCTAGCTCCAAGCTTGAATGAAAATTGAGTTACCATATTGTACAGTCAACCGAAGTGCCTCTTGTGAATCTCGACTTCACATTCTACGGCCTTGTTAAAGAACCCTTCTCTAATTACTGTAGGCTTAGGGTTAATTCTCTGGACATCAAAAAGCTTGAAGACAACTGCTACTGCTTTTAAGATCTCCATCCAGGCGAAGCTTGTGGTCATTAGTA
The DNA here is from genome assembly GCA_013266175.1 of Fusarium gaditjirri. NCBI lineage: Eukaryota > Fungi > Ascomycota > Sordariomycetes > Hypocreales > Nectriaceae > Fusarium > Fusarium gaditjirri. The sequence goes on along the minus strand of JABFAI010000094.1, from coordinate 95,188 downwards.
TGCAAACGCTACTGAGAATCATGAATGACTGACTTTCTTCCGATACATGATCTTGGCCCAGTTGAAAATGGGTAAAAGTACTCCAGGAGCAAATCTGCACCTAGTTCAAGCCATCGGTCTGGTCTGAATGTTTCGGGCGATTCGAAGATCCGTGGATCCATCATGACGCCCAAGGTTGGGACGCTGACCAACGTCTAGGCATTTTATCAGCATATTCCAGTGCCTTTTCGGTGATGCTTCTCTTTCTCGACTTACCTCGGCTGGTATGAACTGTCCAGCTATAGTCTTTCCACCCTGCGGCGTCACTCGTTCTAACCCGGTGGCACTAGTTGGACGAAAACGCATCACTTCCCTCAAAGTAGCAAGCAGTAATGAGAGCTCACTCAGCTTTTTGTCACTCGGCACCCAGTCATCGGAAGGCTGGCCTGGGAAGACCATATCGATCTCTTGTTGGATCCGGTGCTGTAAATCGGCATCCCGAGACACAAAGTCGATCAAGTTGGTCATGGTACTACTCGTTGTATCGCTCCCACCAACAATGAAGCTGATTGACTCAGCGATGATTTCGTCTTCAGGAATTGGATGCTTCGTATCCGGATCTTTGGCGTTGAACAAGAAGCTTAGTAAGTCCTTCCGGCTATTATCTGCAGAGACCTTTCGCTTCTCGAACGCTTCTCTTCCAATTTTTGCAAGGCCTGCCGACGCCTGGAAGCCGTTTTTCCAGAATGGATCAAATGGGTTGTACTTCATGAGTGATCTCAGCAGAGGCGAAAGAGATCCAAGCGCGTTCATAAACTCGCCGCGGGTGTCGATGATTCTGATGAGGCCATACTCGTCTTTGCCTTTCTCAATAAACCCAAAGGGCTCGCCAAATGCAAAGCTAGCAATAACATCGAAGGCCAGATAATTAGCTGTTTTGGCACACGGTATCAGTGGAGATTCATGTCATGACCGATGATAGCTGACTCACTCCAGGCGGAAAAGTCGACGCGTGGGTTTGGTCCGTTGGAAATCTTGAGTAGTTGGCGCTTCCATCCAACAATCTCGGCATCCATGTAAGGCTCAAAGTCTGATAGAGCGCGGGCAGAAAACGCAGGATTTATATACTTCCTCTTTCGGGTATGCTCTGACACATTCCTAGTGTTGAAGACTACTGGCGTCACCTGGTGGAACGCATCATAGAAGGGTCCCTTGATGAATCCGGTTTTATGGCCATAGATCTGCTGAATCGCATCAGGGTTATTGATGGACACATGATTGGGAGCAATTTGAACAAAGTCGCCGTGCTTGTGGTGCAACTTCAGTACTTCCTTGGAACGTCGGACCTGTTGGCATCGTGATGCGAGCCAGAAAGAAGATAGCTTCGCCGTGACAGGGCCAGGAAAACGGCGAGTTGGGGAGCTATACAAGCGCGCAATCTGAACCAGAATCTTGAAAAGCATATGCATCAGCCAACATTGATTGAACCATTGGACGCGCTGATGCGTAATGTCAACATCCAACTACAATGAAGATCAGAACTTACGAGTATCAGTATTCCGCAAATGAATCGTTGGCCGTTCAGGACCCCGGACGATAATTCCATAATAGACATGACGGTTTGTCTCGTTTCGTGAGCAGACTTCGAAAGCATGCACGTGGTTTCGCCACAGCGAGGAAGAATACAATAAACTGAGCACTACTCAGATGCTTCACTTAAGATGGAGTGCTCGGAGCGACCTAATTCAATCAATTGCTTCAGGCTGTGTTGTGATTAAATACAACGACTGCTGCTCCCATCGGAACCAGGTGCCGACTTTACCCCGTAGTAGTATTTGGGGTATAACATGAGGTATGTAATTGGCCAGTCTCACCCAATCGGCAGTATCGGACATGCGTCTTCTCCTCCAGCTTCAATCGATATCTTGTACCCATTTGAGGTTTATTTCCGCCTATGCCAATTGTAAGTAACCGGCCTATCCACTCTGTCCAACAGGAGCCTTTGCTTTAATAATCCACCGCCATATGAATCAGCCGAAGAGCCTTCCAGATAAACTTCCGTTCTCGTGGACCTTGCACACAGCTCAGCGCTTGCTTGTCACACGTGATTGACAAAAGCCGAGCAGCGCAAAGGCGTAATGCTGTCACCTATAGCCTGATGACGCTCTCCTGTCTGTCACGACTATCATCTTCGTGTGTGGTATTGACAACCCGCCACTGGAAGGTGAAGGGATGGCAGATAATTCTCAAGCGCAGCTGCCAATGTCTTCGTTATCCAGGCTTCACTATTTGCAGCAGAGACTTGTGGCTGAGCTAACAACAGTCAACAGAACTTAGTGCAATACCAGTTGATGAAACGCGGGGAACTTGGCAATTTGGTTGGTGGTCCAAGGTTCCAATTTATATTTATGGGGACGGCGAATAACGGTATGTGAACTCTCCGCACGTTTCCTCTATTGTGACAATGATGCCGTGTTCTCCTCTTTAGATTCCGCTTACTTAAAGAGTGGGTAACAACTGCTCGGGTGTACCTTGGAGTTTCGCTCAACATTTCTGATGTCCTTCTCGGTATCAAAATGAACATCTACCTCGTTACAATCCCATTGGTGTCGCTGCTCCTACTCAAGGTAGCATCGATCCTCTTTCAGCATTTGCGCTCAGGCCTCAGGTCCGTTCGGGGCCCATGGGCGGCTAAATGGACTCTTGGTTGGTATACCTGGAAAGTTTCGCAAGGTTCCTTTGAGCATCTCAATCGTGATCTGCACAAGAAATACGGTATGCTACTACGCAAGCCTATGCCGCTCTCTTGATATTAACGCTTCAGGTCCCGTCGTTCGCTATGCACCCAACCGTTACAGCTTCAGCGACCTTGAGGCAGTCAAGGTAATCTACGGTCTGGGTACTTCGTTCCCCAAGTCCTCATGGTACATGCCCTGGGGCAATCCTGGAGATAGCAATCTGTTCAACGAGCAGTCCTTGGCCCAGCATGCACACGATCGAAAGCAATATCAGTCCACTTACTCCATGTCTTCGTTGGTCAACTACGAAGCTTTTGTTGACAAGTGTGCCGAACTGCTGAAGCATCGCCTATCAGAACTCTCTGCAGCAGGCCAAGTGGTTGATATGCATCATTGGCTCCAATGCTATGCCTTCGATGTCATTGGAATGATCACTTATGGAAAGCGTCTGGGCTTCCTCGACAAGGGAGAGGACGTGGGAAATGTCATCAATGCCTTGGGAGATATACTTGGCTATTCAACAATCGTTGGCATTGTCTATCCCACTCTTCACAACATCATCGTTCCGATCATGAACTTCCTGGCAGGGAGCAAAGGACAAGGTGGAGCTTATGTCACTGCATTTACCAAGGAGAGGATCAACGAAACGCAGTCAAATCCCAAAGCTGTGATCCTGGATAACAGCGACGCGTCAACACAGTCTTTCCTGATGAAGTTTCTTGCCAAAAACACTTCAAAGCCAGATACCTTCACCTGGTCCCATGTCATGAACGGCTGTCTTATGAACATGGTTGCTGGATCTGATACAACTGCGATCAGCCTCTCAGCTGTGCTGTACCATCTTCTCAAGAACCCTTCATGTATGGGCAAGCTACGAGAGGAGGTTGATACGTTTACTGCCAACGGTCAGCTATCGACTTATGTCACATACAAAGAGAGTCAGGCAATGCCATATTTGCAGGCTGTGATTAAGGAAGCATTGCGGTTACATCCAGCCACTGGACTGCCCCTTGAGCGTGTAGTGCCCAAAGGTGGTGCTACCATCTCGGGCCATTTCTTCCCAGAGGGCACGATTGTCGGAATCAATACCTGGGTTGCACACAGCGACCGCAGCATTTTTGGAGAGGATGCTGATTCATTCTCGCCCGAGAGATGGCTGCAAGATGACGATGAGCGCGTAGCTGTGATGAACCGCTTCTGGATGCCTGTAAGTTTACCCTTTATTCCTCTGTGGGCCAAGCAAGGGGCGGCAATACCTAGGTCTGGCTCGGTTGCTATTTGGTGTATGCATCACTGACTAACCATGTCTTCTGACAGTTTGGCCTTGGCTCCCGAACCTGCATCGGCCGTCATATTTCCATGCTTGAAATGTGCAAACTCATTCCTTCTTTGGTTCGAGACTTTGAGTTTGCTCTGCACGATAATTTACTCCAAAATGAGTGGAAAACGCACAATTTCTGGTTTGTGAAGCCTCTTGATTTTCAGGTCTGGGTTAAACCTAGGACAAATGCAGTCCAGAACTGCATAAAATAATGCATCGTCTGCACAAGTTATGCTCGGTTGGTGTAAGCTAGTCCTTGTTCATCTCAACACCCCCGCTCCTTGATCGGAGGTTGATTAGCCCCATGGGGAAATGCTCGGAATTTGTTAATGATTATTGCATGAGAAGAACAATTATTTTATTTAAACCCGAACTGAATGCTTTCTATCGAAAGCCTGTAAACATCTTCAAGACTTGTCTCTTTTTCTTCTTCTATCGTGTCGCTCTCTGTGTAAATGCACAATGACTCGTCTGCAAACCACAACACCAACCCCCAAAGCCGACCGTAGGTTTTTCACCGTATCTTCGTTATCAGCACTGACAGGCCTAGCAATCGTCGTGGACGGCACATCATTTGCGCTCAACGGCAAAAATGTCTCCTACCGCTTCCACGTCGACCCAGCGACTGGAGACCTGCTGCTCGATCACTTCGGCGATCGGGTGACAGAAAACCCCATTGCTCAGATCATGTCCAACGGCGGAGGCTGGTCGACCCAAGCTCATCTCCGTCGTGAATTTCCAGACCTTGGCCGTGGAGACTTCCGCACTCCTGCTGTACACATCAAGCACGCCAAGGGCTTCACAGTTTGCAACTTCAAGTACAAGTCCCATACAGTTCTTAAGGGAAAACCTGCGATTGAGAAACTGCCTGGTACTTTTGGCTCAGACGACGATGTTTCAACATTGATTATACATCTTTACGACGAGTATAGCTCTGTTGGTGCGGACTTGTCATACTCAATCTTCCCCAGCTTCGACTCTATTGTTCGAAACGTCAAGATCATTAACAAGGGTGATGATGTCATCACTGTTGAGAAGCTGTCAAGCTTCAGCGTTGACTTTCCTCATGAGAATTATGAGATGCTGCAGTTGCAGGGAGAGTGGACCAGAGAATGCAACAGAACTCGCCGAAAGGTCGAGTATGGACTTCAAGGGTACGTTATCTTTGACGCATTGTTTTCATGGCTAACTTTGGTGTAGATTTGGAAGTACCACTGGCTACTCATCTCACTACCATAACCCATTCTTGTCAATGGTCTCCCCATCAACAACCGAGTCCCACGGCGAAGCTTGGGGTTTCTCCCTCGTCTACACCGGTTCATTCAGCGTCGAAGTTGAGAAGAGTCATCAAGGTCTCACCCGCGCGCTCGTCGGAATGAACCCATGCCAGCTGTCTTGGCCATTGAGATCCGGCGAGTCACTGCAATCACCAGAATGCGTTTCCGTCTTTTCCAACCTCGGTATTGGCGAAATGTCACGAAAGTTTCATCGTCTATATCGCAAGAACCTCATCCGAAGCAAGTTTGTCTCCGAAACGAGACCTGTTTTGTTGAATAGTTGGGAAGGTCTATACTTTGACTTTGACGACAAGACCATCTACAAACTAGCGCAAGAGTCAGCCAAGCTGGGCGCCAAGCTCTTTGTTCTTGATGATGGATGGTTCGGTGACAAGCACCCTCGCGTCAACGACCATGCTGGACTGGGCGACTGGGTTGCAAATCCTAAGAGGTTCCCCAGTGGCTTGAACTCTCTTGCTCAAGACATCACCAAGTTGCAGGTCAAGGACTCAGATGAGAAGTTGCAGTTTGGGCTGTGGTTTGAGCCTGAGATGGTCAACCAGAAGTCTGAGCTATATGAGCAGCATCCTGAGTGGGTTCTGAGCGCTGGAAGCCACGCTCGTAGCGAAACTCGCCAACAGTTAGTCTTGAACGCAGCCCTCCCAGATGTACAGGACTTCATTATCAGCTCTGTCTCCAAAATAATAGAGACAGTTCCAGTAAGCTATGTCAAGTGGGACAACAACCGGGCGATGCACGAAAGCCCTACTCCAGACAACCATCACGCCTATATGCTGGGTATCTACCATGTCTTTGACGTGCTCACTACCCGATTTCCCGATGTCCTGTGGGAGGGTTGCGCATCCGGTGGAGGTCGCTTCGATCCTGGCATCTTGCAATACTTCCCGCAGGTTTGGACTTCTGACAACATGGACGCTTTCGATCGCATCCACATTCAATTTGGTACATCTTTGGTCTACCCGCCTTCGACAATGGGCGCACATGTTTGCTCTGCACCAAATGATGTGACGGGACGCTCAATACCAATGAGCTTCAGAGCCCACGTCGCCATGATGGGCGGCTCGTTCGGTTTTGAGCTGAACCCTGACCATACGCCTGAGGAGGACAAGGCACAGATCCCGGAGCTCATAAAGCTCGCAGAGAAGATCAACCCCATCATCATCAAGGGAGATATGTGGCGGTTGGTGTTGCCCGAGGACTCCAACTTCCCTGCGGCCATCTTCGTATCTGAGGACGGAAGCCAGGCTGTCTTGTTCGCGTTCCAGATCAGAGCAACTACAGTTCTGAACTACCCCCTCCTTCGATTAGCTGGACTTGACCCAGCGGCGAGGTATAGGCTTGATGGTGGAGAGACGTACTCGGGCGCGACATTGATGAATGGAGGAATTCAGTTTCGATTTGGTACAGATTATGATAGTAAGGTTGTTCTTCTAGAGAGGGTATAAACGAATCGGGCAGAAGGTTATGGAAAGATATCAAGGACACCAAACGGTGGACGCCAAATGGAAACCCCTCACCCAAAGCATTTTAGTTAAATTATCAACACAAAGAACGCTTTTCAGATCAGTTGAACGATAGTCCAATCTCAGGATCAAATTGTCCACATGATATTGTCGCATCCCCCCAAGTAGTCGTCGTTACCACAGGCGTACTCAAGTCCAGCAGATCGAGATTACCATCTGGAACCCATCCCAAAGCGTCTGCGGGTTGTTCATTGTCCGGTGATAATTCCTCAACAATTGCAAGCCTCTCATCATTTCCTGCCTCTTGCATATCCCACTGCAGATCAAGATGCGCGTTGGGATCTGCAAGAGCAAACAATGTCTCCGAGTGCTTGAGAAGATTGGGCAACAGGTGAGACTGAGCGCCTCGGACGGCTGATAGAGCATGGATCACGACGGAGAGCAAGTCACGAGGGCCATTCTCGAGTGCAGAATATGTCCAGCCGGGGAGTTGAGCGGTATCTGCGAGACTGACGCCGACGTCAAAGAGCTTTTGTTCCTAGAGAGGAGTTAGTATTCCTTCCATGGCCACTCACAAACACTGGCGAGTCTTACCATCCCGATGCCATGGCAATCTTTCGACTTGGTCCCAACAGATCCCAAGGCAGACATGATGATCTTTCCTGCATCCATTGGAAGCGAGGGCGGAAGAAGCAGTCCAAAGCCAGACGCGGACGAAGGATTCTGGCCAAACGCAATCCTCCACATAGATACCCGAAGCCATTGTTGAGTGATTAGCGTATCGAAGCGTTGACTCTCAATAATCGACTGGTCTGGCTGCACGCTGCAGAGCTTCTCGTTGATGGTATGTACAAGCTTCAAGTCGTCGAAGCGTTGATCGTCTCCCTCGGGCTGCCATTCGTACAGTGAATATGGAAGAGATTCGAAGAGGCGGATATGATTTATAAAATCGTGCATCACTACGGGGCAGTTTGAATCGACGATTTGGGGCTTGTTGACTGTGCTTCGGAGCATGACGGATCTTCTGTGTTGAAGAGCAAAGGTTCTGTAACGCGTTAGTTTTGGGGTACAATAATAGGCGAAAGAACTTGCCTTTCTGTGACAAAGAGAAGCCAAAAGACGCGTCGTCTCTTCTCGCGTTGTTCGTCTGGTAGACCATAATAACCAGACTCTTTTGTCAGATCAAGTGACTGGGCAAGGGTAATGCTCTGGTTGAGATAGAACCAGGCGTGACGCGGATCGTTGAGATTACCATAGCTTGCAAAGAGGAAGAAGGAGACGAGCACTGAGTCGAGGGTTGTATCATCGATAACGCTGTATTGGCGGAGTGACTTCTCAGCCAAGTTGACGAGCATATCACCTGTCAAGCGTGGCTCGGATGGGATTTGCGCATTGAGGTCATTCTCGCAGTTGTCGATCCTCTTGTCCAACCGTAGCTGCATTCTTGTTGCGGCACATATTGCAAGGATTAGAGCGTATCTGGAAGGTGGTAGGTCGTCTAGTCGAGCTGCATCCGCGAGGATGTCATCGTCGACGACTGGCATAATGGGGTAGAGAAATCTCTGGAAGAGTCGTACGTGAGCAACGAGTGATAGAGACATGCGCTTACGGAGGTCTCCGGTATCGATGGTGGCACCATTGGGCGGTGTTGTCGAGTCTGATTCTAGCTCTGGGTCTTGTTGTGGAGCGTGGTCGATGTTTGTTGGTGGAGATGAGAATGACTGAGCGTTGAGTTGAGCCTCTGTTGGGGCATCTTCACGGCTGTTGGCGTTGCTGGTTGCTCCAGGCGGCGCTTCAGAGGTAAGTATCTGGAACTGATACTCATCAATGGCCTGACCCTGTCTCAGCTGCGTCTGTCGTTTCCCTTGACCCTGCTTTGGGCCTTTCCTCCGAATGCTGTGGCGATACTGGCAACGGAGGTCTCCGATGTGACAGTTCTTACAGGGCAGGCCACGATCACACTTGACCTTGCGGAATCGGCAGTTGTCGCAGACCTGGCCGCGCTTTACCGGGATAGTCGCCATGTCGCTCTAGATCCGGGGCTGTTGAATGCTTAATGGAGATATAGTCGGCAGATCCAATTCTTTCGCCAGCGTCATTTCTCGCGACTCTCGGTCCGATATATCAAGCGATGAGGGGGTATCCACCAGAAACTGACCATTCTTGAGGTCACGATGGGCCCCGGGCTAAGCATTCTTCAAGTGAGGGGCTATGCCGAAAGGGGTAATGTTCGGTACTGTAACATCAACCCCCATGGGGCGGTTTTCGGTTCCCCATGGGGGACTTGGGGACACAAGCGATTGGGGAATATGCGAGAGGAGGATTCAATTGCTCCAGTATATAACCTCAAGATGCATTGCTGATCAATTCGAGATCTGCTCCATCAGACTCACCAGTTCATTCCTTCTTCTACTCACAAGCATCAACTCTCAATCACAATGGGCAAAGAGATCATCAACCCTTCGGTTTCACACGCCGAGAGCTACGATGTTGAGGCTTCGGTGGCAAAGACGGTTGGCCACGATACCACCGACCAGGCTCGTCTCGGTGCCCAGGCTGAGCATGACCTCCCTCCTCTCGAAGCCGTTTGCAAGTATCCCTGGACAGTTGTCTGGTGTCTCGCCGTCTCCATGTGCGTCATCATGGAAGGCTACGACACCAACCTCCTCTCCAATTTCTACGCGTATCCCGCCTTTGCTAAGAAGTACGGCCATTGGAACGAGGAGACCAGCAACTACCAGCTCTCGGCTCCTTGGCAAGCTGGTCTCGGTAACGCTGCGGGAGTTGGTTCCTTCTTTGGGACTCTTCTCAACGGTTACCTCGTCACCAAGTATGGCCACATCAAGGTCCTCATTGGATCCTTGATTTCTCTCAGCTGCTTCATCTTCATCGTCTTCTTCGCTCCCGACACAAAAGTCCTCCTCGTTGGACAGATCCTCTGCGGCTTCCCCTGGGGTGTCTTTGCTACGACTGCCCCAGCCTACGCCTCTGAAGTTCTTCCCATGTCGCTTCGAGTCTACATGACCAGTTGGACCAACATGTGTTTCATCATCGGACAGCTCATCTCTGCTGGTGTCATGGCTGGTCTTGTCAACACTCCTGCTCCTTGGGCGTATCGCATCCCCTTTGCGCTCCAGTGGTTCTGGCCTGTTATTCTAGTGCCTCTTCTCTGCTTTGCTCCCGATACCCCCTGGCATCTTGTTCGACTTGGCCGACACGACGACGCCCTCAAGAGCCTCGCCCGACTACGACCTCGTGCCACCGACGCTGAGCTCCGAGATGCCCTTGGCCTCATTGTCTACACCAACAGCCTCGAAGAGCAGCTTTCCGTCGGCACTTCGTACCGCGACTGCTTCAAGGGCTTCGAGCTCCGACGAACCGAGATTGCCATCGTCGTATTCGCTGGTCAGATACTGTCTGGTCTCAACTTTGCCTACAACTCGACCTACTTCTTCCAGCAGATCGGTCTCGACTCCAACACTACCTATCATCTCAACGTTGGCGGAAACGGAATGGCCCTGTTTGCTACCTTGGTATCTTGGTTCTGCGTCATGCCATACTTTGGAAGACGCACAGCCTACCTTTACGGTATGTTCACCATGGCCACTGTCCTCTTCGTCATTGGCGCTCTCAACACCCGAACCGAGAACCATTCGATCGCCATGACTCAAGCTGTCCTCACTCTCGTCTGGACCTTTGTCTTCCAATTGTCTGCTGGTCAGCTCGGCTGGGCTCTCCCTGCCGAGATGGGCTCTACCAGGCTCAGACAGAAGACCATCTGTCTCGCTCGCAACGGTTATGCCATCACTGGAGTTGTCGCTGGTGTTCTTCAGCCTTACTTCATGAACCCAACTCAGTGGAACCTTCGAGGTTATACCGGTTTCATCTGGGGAAGCACTGCTTTCATCGTCTTCGTCTGGGGTTACTTCCGTCTTCCTGAGACCCGGAATCGCACCTTCGAGGAGCTCGACATTCTCTTCGCCAAGGGAGTCTCGGCACGCAAGTTCAGCTCCTACCAAATTGACTCCTTCGAGGAGGCGGACAGTGCTGTTCATCAGACTGAAAAGGCTTGATCTTTGCAGCCACGGAATTGGGGAGAAACTGTCTTCATATCAGAAATGGAATGGAGTTTGGGTTGAAGGGGAAGAAATTGGTTTAGCTGGTGGATTAACAATATTGATTATAACATGGTTATTGCACAACAAGAGCTTTTCTGTGTTCCAAAAGTGCTCAATGGCCATCTAGTTGCTATATGATGATCCGCATGGTGGCTAACGTAACGGGCCATCATTCCTCAACATCTCTCTCTGCCATCTCATGTTGGCCTATCGTGATTCGAGGTCCTTCAAAGTTCTTTCTTCCATCCACGATCCACTGAATCGCTGAGATAACCACAATAACACCAAATGCAACAACACAGTAGTTCATCGTAGTCCCATCAACAGGTAACGCTGGAGGGAATAGGAAAAGCACGGTGGTAACAATGGTGTACACAAGCCCAATGATGTTTGTTGTCCATCCAAGCCAGTTGGGTAGCTTGAAAGCTCCTTCGGGCAATTGAGTTCGACCACTCGCTAGGTGCAGAGCGATGGGAATGCCATAGCTGAGACCAAGAGCAACCACAGACGACGCGACGATGGCATTGAAGGCGACAGTCGAACCGAGATAAATACAGCCAAAGATGACCACAATCACAACATTGAGATAAAGGGCGTTCATGGGTACACCAAGTTTGGGGTGAACCTTCCACCAGAGGCGTGATGCTGGCAGTCCACCGTCTCTGGCAAACGCGAACATCATACGAGATGAAGTCGTCATGACTGCGATGGCAGCAAATACCAGGCAGAGCAGAGGAAACATGAGCAGGCAAATAGCTCCGACTTTGCTGTTGGTGGCCAAGTAGAAGATCTCGAGAAGAGGACCGGCCGTTGATCCAATGATAGTTTCCGCGTTCTTGATACCGCCAGACACGAAGAGTACCACGATGAGAAACAGGAAGCCAGTTGCTATGCCGATGTACTGACAGTACAGCATAATCTTGGGCCCTTCGCTGGCTGCATTGGGTATTTCTTCAATCATATGAGCAACAGCATCAAACCCTGTAAGTCCAAGTCCACCCTGTAAGAGACCAAGGAGCCAGGCAATGCCGTCTGGCCAACCGGTTGTGTTGATAAAGGTAGCGAACACGTAGTCGGCCGTGGCATAGTCGGGCGCAGCACACGCGAGCACTGTAATAGAGATGATGAAGAAGCCGGCGATACTCCAGACAAGGGCAAGGCCATTAATCCGAGGGAGGAGCGAATGAAGGAAAGCATTGGTTGCGAAGGCGATAAATGTGATACCGAGATATATGAGGAATTGGTGCCATCTCTGGAACTCGTAGCTCGGATTTTGGAGCGAGATGATGTTGATGATGAGCGTGCTCGAGAGGGAGCAATTCGTCGCAACCAGACAAGCCCAGCCGCTCAGGTTGATCCAACCCGTGATCCAAGACAGCGGAATCTTTAACGACGCAGGGGCAACAGTGGCAACCCAATGATACTGTCCACCAGAAGTTGGCTGTGCTGACAGAAACTCGGCTAGACTTGCAGCAAGTGAGAGATTGCAGATACCAGCCGTGACCAGTCCCCAGATCACAGCGACGGGTCCGCCTGAAGGTAGAGCGAGCGAAAGGGATGCTGCAAGTGCAGTCCAAGAGTTGAGGATAGCAAAGGCTAAGCCTAGCATTGTCCAACGACTGAAGTTGCGCTTGAAGGACTGGGAATGACCCAGCTGAGCGAGTTGGTAGTCATCGAGATTGGTGGTTGGTTTGACATCCATTGTGTCAGATATCGAGAGAATTGCATGGATGAGATATATACCGAAGAATAGAAAGAATGCATGGGAACTGCCTCGATTATAAACCTCTGAACCCTCCAATTCCGGACATAACGGTTCCAGCAGATCAGCACCTATCGATATCGGCCGAAGCTAACTTGATTCAATCGCGGGGAAGAAATCCTCAAACCTCATTCGACAACCAAGCAGCATTTCCGTTTGCGCCCTCCGACTACGCTCCGTTTTGACAGGATAAGGATCCACCGTTATCATTGCCGTGCGGAGAAACGTGGTCAGACTGAGAGCTTGTGATCATGGTTTGGAGATAAGAGGCTGGGATGCTGACACTTGATTCGTCTTGATTGTCTGGCTGTTGAAAAGTTGCTAGTCAACTGCTCGAAATGGTAAGAGTTTAGGCCCCCCTTGACATCTGCGCGTCGGGGAGATTGACGTTTCTCGGGGTAATCTTGAGCGCTTTGGGAAGTTCGAGGGAGACGCGGTTATTCACTCTTAGAATTAACTAACAGAGTTAAAGTGTCATCCGATAAGGCGGTGTTCTTAATCTCGGCGAACTTCCTTTTATCCTCAGGTGACTCAACGGTCGATAAGGAACTAAAAGTTATCGTGACGGTGGGCTCCGTAATGATATCCACCACCGTTTTGAGTACCGAGGCATTGGCTGATGATATCCTCAACGCACTGTAACGCGACTCCCAAGGCATTTAAGCCTAATACTCAAAATGGCAATCGTTTGAGTTGCATTCATTCTGCAAAATTCATTTAAAAATTGCTACAGCAGCATAAGAAGTACAGAATGCGTTGTTAGTTGCCATCCTGCCATCTCAATCCGTACAACCTCCGATGCTTTTATTGCCAACCCTATACCTCAGTCAAATACAATTTTGCAGTCACGCTCGGGAGAATAAGAAGGAAGGTTGCAGCCTTCATTGTTGAGAGTCGAGACTGAAATTTGAAGCTGTATACAAAAATCAATAGGACATGGTTAGGTGATACTGAGGAATGGCTGGCATTTGTTAAGTTTCTTCTTGGGGAGATTTTCAAGATCTGTTGAAATCACAACTATATTGACGGGCCGAAGGAGCTACAGCCTTTAAACTTAATAGTTATGCATAGTATATAACTATAACATTACTCGGCAGTTGTCTGCCGTGAAATACTGTCTGTGGGCATGGTGGTGCTTGGCAACAGCACTTGGCAAGATCAAGATCGTTTGACTGTTGTTGTCCCCTCTTGTGAGCGACCATTTTTCTGCAACCTTAATATATAATTAATCATACAGCACTTATAGGAAAGTTCCAACCTTGTTATCTTCCTCTATTATAGTACTTTATTAATCTAACTAACTAGTTATTTATCTTTTACTTAAAGGGTTTATATACTATTAAGGATAATACTCCGTAGAAAAGCCAAGAGGGGAACCCCTTATCGCTATCTTGAGACTGCGGAATGAGCGGAATTGGCAGCATCTAATTACAGTATAGCATCGCACTAAGAAACGAAGCTTATTACCCTGTAATCATAATACTCTAAAGCATATCTTGCTTGAGTAATGTACTTTATAGTTTATATTAAATTGCGATCCTTTAACCTTAAGAACTGTGCAAGCATGCTCTTATTTTCAATATGCAGCCTGTTTACACACTCCATCCATCGCAATGACAAAGAATATGGTAATACACAGGCTTGAATCGTCATGCCCCCTTCGTCCTGCACTCCTTCCCATTGGTCATGCAAGCGAATGTGGCTTGAGCCTCATTTCCTTCGAGCTCGTCAGAAACCCTAAGAGATAAGGCTAGCCTTACCCCAGTCCAGCGCAGTCCCAGGTATTTGGGTAGTCCTCGGGCCCTGACTCTTGCAACCGTCAAAGGTGGAGCTTTTCCCCTTATGCTATTGTTCCAGGCCAGGGCTAAACGTAGCCCCGGAAGACGGCATGGGCTGATTCAGAGCTGGCTTTCAAACCTGAGCAAATAGCATCACGAATTATTCGCTGTGAATGGCGCGAGGGTCCGAGTGACACTAGGATGCAATGCCGTCAACGCCGCAGTGGGGTGATGGCGTCCCTTATCTTCTAAGTACAAGGCTTTTGGAAACCAACAAACAAGAGCGCTGGGATAACCATGTGCTTGCAAGACGTTTCGAACACAGGCAGCATGACCATTGATATCATCATATCGGGGCAATCATCTATTGAATCTCAAATCCCTATCGCTCCTGATCCTATCAGTCCAGGCTCACTTCTGTCAATGAGGCCATTCACCTGGCTGCAATAGTTTGGTTGTCTAGCCAAGCCTCACAACGGTAGTCCCATTAGCCCAGACATGGTGAAGACACTAAGCTGAGCCTGCGTCAATAGTCAGTCCCTCACGAATAACGATCAACTGTTCGCGTTACACATCAGCGCTAAGCTACGACCGGGCCGCATCGGTTGGCTGTAAGCTTCCCTCATACCAGTCAGATCACTGTCTTCAGTGGCTGGCTGGCAACATTCTGGAAGCGAATTCGGGTAGATATTGTGCAGGGGATGCCACACAAATGGTGCGAGGAACCCCTCTTATCTGACATCTGTCGCATCGTTCGGTATCCGGTAAAGTCAATAAAAAGCAACTTTTCCTCAGCCATTTGCAGTCCACAAGACACAGTCGAGAGCTGGAAGTAGTTCAGACCAGACAGAAATGTCCGATCGACCCTGGATTAAATATCGCTCGCTTCCTTTAGATGTTCCATGGTGTAAAGCTAAGTTGCAAATACTAGTCATGCTACTCTCTCCTCAAAACGCCACACTAGCGATAACGGGCGTAGCCTGACTCGAGAAGCAGGAGGACACTTGACTTGAATTGAAATAGCCCCGTCTGTTTGCTCTCTACTGGGAAATAACCAACGTCTCTACATATATCCCCATGGAACTTTTGTTCAAATGATCTGCATCCTTCGTCATTTCTTGCCTTCATTCATGATCCTCTGATCTGAGACAGTTTGCCCATTATGGTCAAAGCTTTCCCCATCTACCTGCCTCGGCAGCGGGAGCTGATCGCGACGTGGGTAATCCTGCCCATGCTGTCGAACATCACGGTTGGGCTTCGGTTCTACGCAAAGTCCAAGACGAGAGGCGTCTATGGCTGGACTGACTGGATGATCATAGCATCTGCTGTATGTGAAATGATCCTATGGCGCACTCAGCATGATCATTGTCTTCTAACATTTGGCAGTTCTTCACCACTCTCCTTTTTGTCTTGCTTCTTCTGAGTGGGTCTCCTCTTCTTCCCATACATTTGAGAGAATGACACTCCACCGAGGTTCGATGGCTAACAAGGGACTCATTACCAGTGCTTATTTACGGAGGCATTGGCATTCCCGGATATCCATACACGAGTACCACAGAGCCGACCGACGTCTCGTTGATCCACGATCAGGTACGCTCGCATAGTAAAATTCCTAGTCCTGTGTTGGCTAACAATGCTTTGGCTCATTAGATTGGTTGGGGCAACAACATCGTCCTCGTGTTCGCAGTCTACTCCTGCAAAGCCTCGATCCTATTCCTCTATCACCGCCTCTTCACAGGCCACAATGGGCCCATGAACATTATAATATACGTGGCGTCGGGCATCACCTTCGCGTGCTTCCTGGGGAGCGTTATCGGTTATCTCGCCGCCGTACGACCGATTGAGAAGTGGTGGGCTTGGGGCGATGCCACGGCTGAGCAGTTCCTCGCCATGCAGAACATCAACATCGCCTACGACAGCCTGACAGTTTTCACCGACTTCCTGATCTTTGTGCTTCCCCTCAAGTCAATCTGGGGGTTGAATATGAACCGCGGAAAAAAGATTGGTATTATTATATCCTTTTGCTTCGGGTTTATGTAAGTGGTCTTTGCCCCTGATCCATGACTCCGGTCGGGTAGACTATTACTAACAACGTATGCCCAGCACCTGTTTCATTGCTCTTGCGCGTGTTGTCTTCACACACGGGTACCAATGGAAGAATCTTTACGATGAAGGCACCTTGTGGTCCCTCGCAGGCGTCGAGCCAGTGGCAGGTATTATCTGCGCATGTCTCCCTGGCCTGCGTCCACTGATGCCCAAGACCTTTAAGATGTCGTCCTACGGCACTCCGGCCAATCCCAGCAGATTCAGGACTACTGGCACTGCGGCGACGGATAATGCTAAGAGGAGTACTAATAGGGAACCGCCTAACCCATTTAGGGTGCTGAATGATGACAGCTCAGTGACAGAGTTCGGACGAACAGTCAGAGAGGTCCCGTCTAGATCGGAGATAAGCGATGAGTACATTGAGCTCGAAGAGCAACGACCCAAGGCTTTTGATACGTAGTGAGGAATAATGAGAAGATCATTTTAGACATGTATTTATTTTCCTTTCTTCTTATTACCTATTGAAACCTTTGATTACATGGAGGATTCTGTTTCATCATGTCAGGGCTTCCTCTCCTTGTGGTCCCATACCCAACCAATTCCAAGAAGTGGATGGTAGGTGTATGCGCAGCGCTATGCCCACAATATTGGCCCTTGAATATAAGGAACACAGCAAGCTTCAGTGAGTGACACTCAGTATAGATATATAACCTGACATACTCGGACATAGCTATAAACAAATGACAACTAAACTGGCAAAACGACCTCGACTCCCATGTACTCTCGTTGGTGTATGAGCTTTCCATCAATCAGAACTTGATGAGCACCGACTCTATTGTTCACTGTGTGCGTAGGATCGGTAAATGTCACGATCTGGATCTCACGCAACTCTCTGTTGGTAGGAACGAACTTGTCCTGCTGAGTTCGCTTCTTGAACTCGGCGTACAATCCTTGGTCTTCGACACAGCCCTCGCGCTGGATAAAGGGAGATTCTGCCGCATAGCCGGTAACAGAAAGTCAGAGGAACTGTAGTGATCGACTTACCAGCAGCTGGTCTCATACGAAAATCACCAACGGAGCTGTTGGACAGCACCCACAAGAGGCGTTCGTAGTTGCTCTGGTCAACGGGGGCTTTGTAGACACGGTGGTGAGTGGCTTTGAAGTGTCCCCCCGGATACGATCTCGAGGGTATCACCGATATTGACGACGAGAGCACCCGGCTTGTATGGGGCATAGTACCACTTCTCACCCTGACCCCAGATCTGGAGGCAAGAGACGGGAACAGAGAAGAGCAGGGTGGTGAGACTAAAGTCTGTATAGTCATGCATGCGAAGACCCTTGGAAGCCTCTTCTGTGGTCTTCTGCACAGGACGAGATCGCGAGCGCGATGGTAGCACCTCTCGGACAAGCTCACGCCAGACCGTTGCTGATCGCTACGATCTGGATCTACGCCATACTGATATGCTAGGCAGAGCATGCTGAGGAGTAGGTGGCTTGGGATGGAGGTGGAATCAAACGTCGGCTGATGCAGAGAAGGGAGGAAGTGGGATAAGTGCTTGAAGTATAACTCATAGCGTTGTGTAATTTGGCTGGCTGACGGCAACCAGTCATTCTGGCCGTGGTTGAATCAATTGATCCGTACAATAACCTTTTGGGACTTCCTTGGTCGAGGCTAAAGTTGACAAGACTCATTACAGAGTGCGAGTTCGACATGAGGTTGCATGAAGGCTCGAGAAAGTTGACGCCTTCCAACTGAGAAGCAGTCGGGCATAGCAGCATGGACGCTTGCGATGAGAATGACGTGGCGAGCATTTGAGTATCTCCCAGGTCCGAGGGCAAGCTATTAGAAAGATTAATGGCAACGCCATCAGCAGATGCCTGTCGAAAAGACCCATCGTTGTCAACCTCCCCCTCACTGGCCTGCGACGGCAGTGTAGGTGCCTGGCACTGCACGTCGCTATGCGGTGAGTTATCCGCTCATGAAGTCTTGCCCAGGTATTTCCGCTTCATGTGCCGGTGGCGTAGATACGGATGCGAAAAGATGATAGGCCAGAGGTGGCAGGGTATAGAGGCATTGCTGGGCGAGCGAGAATGGAGCGCTGCGTGACGCTTCAGGTTCTCATGGCGGGTGAAGCGACTTGAACACATTTGAGATTGGAAAGGCTGGGAGGACGGTAGAGAGATGGCTATACTTTGAGTGCTTGTTGATGCCATTCAGAGCGGGTCCATTCACAGTTATACGTATGTATCAATGTATCAATGGCTAGGTTGAGTTGAATTGACCGACAATTTCCTCTAGACAATCCCCATCCCCTTCCCCTTCAAGTTCCCCCCTCGCTTCCCCGCAATCTGCAATGCAGCGTGCGACATTATTATCTTTAGGGCATAAACCTATCTCTCTTATCGCGCTTATTGACTGAGCATGGCCCTCCTATCAGCGTGTCATACAGCAAATATTGTGCACGTGAGCTACGTCTTGTGTTACGTTGGGCCTTAATTCAAGGGACTCTCCACAGCCTGATTATGTTCAAAATTGGACTAAAGGCCGCAAGGGAGCCTCAATTGTGATATGTAGCCGCCTCGGCTGCCTTCCTTGTAGGCGCAGCCGCAATAGCTGATGTCATCTGAAACTCGCGCCACTGGTAATCAGCCGATGAATACGCCTTGTCATTTATGCAATACTGACTGCCTTTTGAATTCTTGTTCCCCCGACGGATTGAAACCGAGTGATTCCATAAGGAGCTTGCCTGCATGAGCACTTGACATGGGGGTATATAATGGTGTGACCCCTCAGGCACAGTTGGTGGGCTGACACGCTTCTCATTCTGGACAATTACTTATTGCAATAAAAACAATTAGATTGCTCACTGCTGAGAGTCTAGTAATGTTGCCTCATAACGCCAGTATTACTAACGCAATCCTCCAATTCAAGCAGCACCGGCCCTCGACGTGTTAGCGTTTCCCCTCCCATTTCAGCCATATATCATATATTATTTGCCGTCTCAGGGTATCTACGCTGCTAAGAACTGCAACCAGTGAGTAGAACTCTACAATGAGCTTTTTTCTCACTTAGCATCCACGACTGACCTGCATAACAGTGTGCGGTGGGCCAAGTTGTCGTCTCATCAGTGCAACAAATGCTTGCGACAGGTTTCCTCAAGTGAATGTGACACCAAGGCCCGAGCCAAATCCTGCCGACAGGGAGGAACATGGACTCTGGCTGCAAGAATATGAGCAGTGGGGAGATGTCAAGTGCGCTTGCGGTGACGGCTACTTTTGCCGGCGTCATGCAATCTGGATTCCAGGTGGCGATGTTAAGGAAGGAACTGCATTACCTCGTGAAAGGCAGCACGAAGGTTGTCCCAGCAGTCACTACCAGCCCACGTACCTCACGGGAGTAGTAGCAGATACAGAACAGTCAGCCAATCTGGAAGATCGTCAGCAACAAGGCAGGGACAGGCGCAGATCCTCAGGTCGGCACTCATCCTCTCGAAGTCAGACTAGTTCCAGAGATGAACCCGACAGACCATCAGCCACTTCATCTTCCCGGCATAAGAGGTCTAGAAGTGATAGACCTCCTGTCAGTAGCGACAATCGTCGGAATGAACGAGCAAGTGATGAGACTTCTGCTCGATCATCAGGAGGGTCTACCCGCCCCCCAAGAACTTCTACGACTGGAAGAAGCCAGGCAAACAGTTCTCGTGCCCGGAGAGACTCCTCGTCCCGCCAGTCCACGGCTGCTAGTGACGAGGGATATATGTCATATCAGCCAAGGGATAGCGCAACCAGTCTGATGTCTGGAGCCAATACCCGAAACAGCAGCTCCAATCAACCCCAGCAGAGGACAACATATCAACCGACTCCCGGCACTTATGACGATCCTGCTGGCTCTGGCCGCTACCCAGCCATGTCAAGCAACACTTCAAGAACTATTCAACCTTCATACCAAGATCCAGCTTCATATAGCCAGTCACCTTCATACTCACAACAATCTGCATATGTCCAACAACAGCCTTTCGGAGGGCAATATCCATACCAACTCCAACCAGCCCCTCAATCGCAGTCTTATGGACAAGAGACATCAACTCCACAACGCCTTTACAACCAGGAGCCAGCAAGACAGCAAATGCAATATCAACAAGAACCTGCACTCAGAACTCCAAGGCCACCAAACCCATTTCAACAACAGCCCACAGGACAGCAACAGCCATATAACCAACAACCAGTATACCAACGCCCAACTGGGACTTCAAGAGGTGCAACATCATACCAACACCAGTCAAGCACACAGCAAAGTCCATACGGACAACAAAGCACAAGGCAACAAGAACCAGATAGTTACTACCCAGAAGTTCAGAATGACTCGACACAGCTGTCTTCATATAACCAGCAACCCTCTTATCAGACATATTCATACTATCCAAGTACCAGAGGGCCCACAACGCGAAACTACTCATTATACGAGACGGAAAGAAGGCCCCAAGAGGATCTTGCAGCAAGAATGGCCAACGTGAGACTTGATGAAGACTCATGCAGGCCGGCTAACTACAATGATGAGTATTCATCTGAGGAGGAGCCCGTTGAGTACGATACAACCCTGAGACGGAGGGGGAATAGAAGGGGTGGCGGACAGTGAGTTATCACGATGAAAGATCAAGGTGGATTTTATTTAGACCTTTTTGGTTTGCACTTCATGCTATGTCTTTAATGATATTATCTATATGTATTTCAGCTTCATCTAGACCAAAGCTTCATTAAAATTCTCAGACTTAAATTTGAGCCTCAGATCTAAGTAGCTGTACATTTGTTATCCCTCTAACTTCTTCCTAGAGGACTGAGGCCACCCTGCACACCCAAGCAGAGACTCAGCATAATTCTGATAGGCTGTTCTGGAATTGGGATTGCTTACGGTGGCTTTAGTCATGTAACCACCAACCCTGCTTGTTCGCCTCACTTTTAATGGCACTGCCCCCCTTGCGCCCGCGGAAAATCGGGACACTTTTTGGTGGGCATTTCACCAAAGTATTCTTGATTATCTTCTATCTACCAGAAGATATACAAAGTTGAGGCTCTACTCTTGGGGCTCAATTATTCCTCGATCGTGCATATGAGGCTGACTCAGAGGAATGTGCAATTAGGCAAATTTGAGGCCACCAACCTCTTCACAAAAAGAAGGTGTCGTTCTCGCTCTATGTGGCCTTTACTCATTGGTCTAGGGAATTCTGCTGAGTTACATAGACGTTACACCTGAAACATTCGTGGTCAGATGCAATTGGACTTGTGATACCCTCCAACAAGCCACAGTGCCCGGGAGTGCCAATTTCGGAGCCTGATTCTGATTTCAAGCTCTACTACGTACCTGCAAGGGAGGTGCAAGAAAAGTCTCACACGCAAATATGGCGTTGGCGTGTTGCCGCGTCAAAGCTATTCTGTCCTCCATGGGCACTCGCAGTAAAGATGTACATGGTGCAGTAGGGAGAGACTTGATCTGCTTGAGTCTAGAATTCGGAGTCAGATTGGCATATCTTCTATGTAGAATGAATTATTTACAATGCTTGGCCCTCTTCATCCACTGCGACGCGACAGACCTCATTACAATACTCCGTA
The DNA here is from genome assembly GCA_013266175.1 of Fusarium gaditjirri. NCBI lineage: Eukaryota > Fungi > Ascomycota > Sordariomycetes > Hypocreales > Nectriaceae > Fusarium > Fusarium gaditjirri. The sequence goes on along the minus strand of JABFAI010000094.1, from coordinate 73,078 downwards.
TGGCAATATACTATTATGGACGAAATAACTCCTTCCGAGAAAGAACTCGAAAAGTTCTTTGAAAAGGATGCTCACTGCTGGGAAAAAGCAAATCTGGTTAGTACAGTGAAACGGCAGCCTGCGCCAGTAGCGCCCCAAGCCCGATTGATTAGCCCTATGCACTGTTTCTGGTGCCACTGACGCTTGTGCTGCTCAAAGGAGCTTCAGAAAACACGGGCGGCAATAAAGAAGAGAAACAAACTCAAAAAGCCAATACAGGGTGCAGAAGTAGATAAAACAATACAAGCTCTGAACGCTACCCAGCCCTTGCAGACGGTAGGCACTGTGGACGAGCTTATACAAATAGCAAAGGAGACATATGACAACTACCAAAAGCAAAGAGGAACGGCGGAGAAGATCTTCGTCAACATTGCTTCATACTTTGAGAGGAACTCCCAGGTCATCGATGTTTTCATTCAACATGAGCCGAAATTTACAGCACTTGTCTGGGGTTCGATACGCTACCTTCTACAGGTATCTATTAATCTTCACTGTGTAGACAGGATACACAGCAGCTAACGAGGGACAGGTTGTCGTAGATTGCAAAGAGGCGTCGGAAGTAACGGCGAACGGCATATTCATTATTGCACAGCATGCGGAGAGATGGTCACGAATGGCGAAAAGCTTTGGGGATAGACGACGAGTAGAAGAGGCCACGGTGGACTTATATTACCATGTTCTTGACTTCTTGCACTCTGCCATTGAGCGCTTTCGACGACGCAAGTTGGGTGAGTTGGACGTTTCATTTTATCGAGGCGCCCTGCTTGGCCCAAACGTACGTTAATTCCCACTACAGCTAGACTTCAGGCGTCGTTCTTCAACAATACCAGACGAGAGCTCGAGACAAAAGTCGCTGAGTTGCGAGACGCAGCAGAAAGGTTGGACAAGGAAGTGGATTGGGAAGGTAAGTCTATCTCCCTTGGTACAACTGATCTTATTGCCTTATTATCGAGCTCCTATGAAACTTGCCTGACTTAGCTGACGATCTACACGTAGATAAAGAAGAAAGTAAGGCTGCATAGCGAAACGACTACATGTTCTCAGTTGACTGGGTGCACAGACAAACAAATCAGGGAAGAGATGTTAAGAATTCTACAGACATCGGAAACCTCTACAGGTATGTGAAAGCAAATCGCATGTCTCATTACTCTACCCTATTACTATATGTCGACCAGCTGTTCTTCGCCCCAAGGTTTAGCCTTATCTCGCCCCCTGCATTGCAAGAAACCTTGTGATGATTGGCTTTCAGTCACCTGATCTAAGCATATCCCTCCCAGCCTCGCTCAAGGATGTCCCAAGCTGCGCTTCTGACCTCCCCCTCCAATAAATTCCACTGCGGGGCTATGTACGCGTCAGGAGTTTCAGAGCTTCATTTGCCACAGGACGATCCGATATTGAAGCTCAGTGATATATCAGTAGTATTTTCAATATCACCTGAGTTTCCGGCAAGATCACACTACCATATCACGCTAAACCACACGACTACGCACGACTCAGGGCTGACCGTATTTTGTAACAGAAAAAACAAACATGATTACCGAGGCAATGCTGGCATATGATGTGGAAAAAGGTAAGAATGCAAAAATCTAATTACCCCATCGCTGTAATTCCGAGGCACAATCGAACCACATTACCATGAGCCATAAGCTATACGCCGACAAAGGAGGACTGATGTTATCTTCGGTTACGTCTATATTCGACGATAGCAAGTGAGCTGATGCTTACACTTCTATGTAGGAGCTTGCAAGATGAGAGTGGACGTCAGTCAGATTCACGACTGTCTCAGTTCATTGGCTAGTCCAATTGCCAGTCGTCCACAAGGCCTTGATATTGCAGCCTCGGATGCTCAGCCCAAGTGGCTCAACACGCACCCAACGTACCAGAAATGGCTAGCAAATGAAATCCCGAGCCCACTTTGGATAGTGGGTAAGCCAGGTATGTACGAAATCGACGATGCACTAGGGCACTAGGAAGAATGACCAAGCAACTAACTATATCATAGGCGTAGGCAAATCAGCACTCGCCCATCAAACTTCCAGTACCTTGTCTCAATCAGGGCACACCGTCTTCACGCATGCCTTCCAGAGTAACGTGTCCTCACAGAAGCGGGACAGGGCCAGTCTTCCAATTTCAATCCTCACCCAGGTTCTTCCTTCAACACATCCAGTTCAAGATTTTCAAAAGCAAGTTTTTACAAAGCTTGTTCCATCATATAATCAGTATAAGCCACGATTTGAAGATTGCCCTTTTGAGCAGCTATGGCCCTATTGTGTCACCCTTCTAGAGAAAGAACGAGATTTCGTACTCCTCGTTGATGCTATCGACGAATGTAATTTCGACAATCGTGCGCAAGTAGAGGAGCTCCTGGAGTGTTTTGAACAGGTCCTGGACCGTACAAGCGGAAAGATTGTTATCTTTTCTCGCCCCAACGACATGTTTGGCTACGGAACCTCGTCAAAACTCAACATGAATGAGATCAGAATCAATCATGAAGATATCCTACCTGAGATTATGGAATTCTGTGATTCATCACTGACGAATTTGAAATTCACAGAGGAGATGAAGCTTCAGGTCACCTCCCGACTCAAGCGCGACGCCAACTCCTTTTTATGGGCTACAAAATTGCTACAGCAGCTCAAAACTACTCTCAAGATGGAGACATTTGAAGCAATTGTCCGAGACTGGCCTAATGATATCTGGGACGTTTACACCAAAGTTTGGCTGGATAGACTAAGCAGCCTTGACGACGAAAATAAGTCAAGTTGCCAAGACATATTTCTAATGCTACTTGGAGCTCGAAGGGAATTCACGATCGATGAATTGGACGACGCCCTTGGTTTGATTCCAGACTCGGGTATTGCCCAGTTTATCACTTCAACACACTGTCAGCCTTTGATTCAGATTGTTGATGGCAGTGTGAGCCTCAGTCATGCTTCTGTCCGAGACTTCCTGCTCAGTGGAGAAATCAGAGACTCCAGATTCTCGAAATCAGGGTCTGACGCGACTTTAGCTCGGAAGTGTCTCGAGTTTCTCATTAAGAAGATTTATGCAAGTCAGGACCGCATCGGTCAGCGTCTAAGGAAGAATATTAGAGTTGGTATTTCAGATCCCAGCGACGACAAGACCTTTTACAAATACGCTGCTCGATACTGGTACATTCATCTCACAGCCCTCTCGTCTCCAGACCAAAGTTTATTGGAGCTCGCCAACAAATTTCTACATCTACTCCAGTTCGCATACTGGGCTGAACACTCGATCACGGATAGTGGTGAGTTTCAAGCCATCCGATCAACAGAGATTTCTTTGACGGTTTGGCTCAAGAGTCTGAGCCACCGTGATAGATCCCTGATACACCTGGATGACTACTTTGAGTTCCCTTACAGAAATCTTGCCAGAGCCTTCAAAGATAGCCAAGAGGACAAGGAATTGCAATGGTTGGCTTTGATGCATCTCGGGTTCTACTATTACGACAAGGGAAGGATGACTGAAATGGCAGAAGTTCGTAGGGAGGTCGCTGCTGGGCTCAAGGATCTCCTTGGACCACGTCATCCTCTAGCGCTTCGAGCGGCTGCAGATGCAGCATATACCTTTCTCTTCAACAACGAACTCCGGAAAGCCCAAAGACTTTATGCCGAACTAGCCAAGGCCCAGCGTGAAGTTGGAGGTCCTGACGATGCCAGTTCCTACTTTATGCTTGTTTACAAGGCTCAGGCTGAATATTTCATGCTTGACTCGCCGAAAGCACTGGCTACACTTACTGATTCTTTGGAGGGTTTCTTTCGAACACTAGGCCCAGAGAGCAATGGCTATCTGATAGCTCAATTATGGTATGCAGTTGTTCATGCATCGGCTGGTCATATTGAACAGGGCATCAAACTACTCGAGTCTGTGCGTGACAAGCGAAAAGAGCAGTATGGGCCGAAGGACTCATTTGGAGTAGCTACACAGATCTTCTTGGGAGATTTGTACCGAAAATTGGGCTCCGATGAGGGGGCTCTGCAGAACATTCAACCTGCACTTGGCTTTCGACGTAGCTTCTGGCACCTATCTCACTTTTTGACGCTCGATACGGCTCTTGTATTGGCAATTACATATAGAGACTTTGGTCGGCAGGATGAATCAGCTGAAATCATCGAAGAGCTTGAAAACGATGGAGGACTAGACAGAGAGCAAAACATAATACGAGCCTGCCAAGTCAAGCACATGAGGGCCCTGTGGTTATTCGAGGATGGACAACTCGACAAGGCCATCGGGATATTGGACTTGTTGCTCATCGAGATAGACGAGAAGCACAACAACAGGGCCCTCCAGTGGGTTCGGCTCGACCTTGCATATATGCTCAGATACAGAGGAAGAGATGGGGATGAGGGCACCGCAGGTTCGCTCTTTGATGGTATTGTCACGGATGAGGCAAATGATCCTGATGATGAACCTGATCCACCAAGATGGCTGGAGATTGCAGAGCGGGCGCTTAAATTGCTACGGAGAGGGAATATTGACGGGGCAAATACTCTTCTCGGGAGGGAGAAATTGCGTTGGGCTCGTGAGGAGACTTTATGGATGTGGTTAGGGATGCCGGCGGCTGATACAGGATGGATGAGGCTGCCAAAGGGGTTGGGTGATGACAATATGTGACTTGTGTAACACCATTGATTAGCACATTCTTTGATTTCCTGTATTACTGAATTGAGACTGTTTCGGTTTATATCTGTTACCATATTAACCCCCAGACTATACTGTTGGACTAATATAAGGTTATGTACTATTAGCTTATTAATCCGCGACCCTGCCTACAACATCATCAAGTGAGCCCTCGACACCGGCGCGCACGGCATCATGGTTCATCAGATCAACAACACAGACGAGGCGAGGCAAATCGTCGCGCCTTCCAAGTTTCCGCCTCAAGGAGTTCGAGGCCAAGGCGCTGCGTTCCCTGCCATTGGTCACGGTCTCACAACGCCTGAGCACATGAATTGAAGCTGCCCACGTTCCGAGAAAGCCATCAGCGCTCTCAGCCATGAACCTCGTGAGATGGTGCCTCCTGTAGCAGGCGTTGGTGACCTTAAAAACACGATTTGTAATCAACGTTTAAATCTTTGAGAAGGAAACAAACATCAATCACTGTATCCGTAGATCTCGGAATTTGACGAGCAGGAGGTACGATTGGCTCCTCAGAAAACTGACAAGGGCTGGTATCAGTCGTACCTGAACCCCTGGCTTCTCACAGTCAATTGACTGAAATGGGCATAGCGGAAGCCCAGTCTGATCAATCACAGGCCTGAGTTCAAGTAATCCGACAAGGAACAAAACAGCCCAAGTGGGCTATCCGCCATTTTCCAGCTTCCAGCCAATCCAGTAGCCGGTTCGGCAAGATGCGACAACTATATGGGGGGCTCAGGTCCGTGTGTAACGAATCATGATACAACCGCTATGACCGGTTTGTCAGTGGGCGCAGCAATCATAACGTTTTATGTTTAAAATAACCATATCTGAGTGGTTTGTAGTTTGTGCAGCGAACCACACTGCAGAGATGGTCAAAACTTGTTTTGATGTTTTGTTTAATAAAGAGGCTGTGCGCTTCGGTTCTCTCGGGAGACGAGGATTCCGGGTCTTGGCCAGAGGGTCATAGCGAAAGTGAAGTCTTTTGGCGATATGTTTGTAGATAATGCCGTTCATCGTGAAGCTCTTGACTGTCTCATAGGGTGTCTTGTGTTTCCTTGGCTTGTCTCCTGTGGTGATATGTCTATGTCAAGATGGTAAGAAGAAGACAAAAGCGCTTATGACATTTCTCTATAAAGACGTCAATTTCCCTTCATCAATATTCCTAATCATCATCAACAGCCTCAGCATCCTCAGAACATCACTCCACTCCTCTTCTATTTTCTTCAATTCTATTTCCTGCAGGTCAGGTCTTTAACTCCCCTTCCGAGTTCTTTATTCACACGGACCAACTTTCCTACTTGGCCCTCCACCGCAACAACATTCACAATGGCATCCATCAAGAACATCATCTTTGCTCTCTTCGTCGCTGCCGATCTGGCAACTGCCCACAGCGTCATCACCAATGCTGTTGGAGACGCCGGCGGCTCTGGCATGGCTCTTGGTGTTGACACATCGACACCTCGCGATGGTACCAGACGCCGTCCCTTCCAGACCGATGCTACTCGCTTCCGCGGTAACGCTGCTGACACCGTTGGCGAGACGCTCGCTGGCGGTGACAACCAGATCGAACAGGGCACCCTCGACATTATGGAAGAGACTGGTAGCCAGCTTCCCCAAGTCAACCCTGGCGGCAGCCTTGAGATGACCGTCCACCAAGTCAATTCTGATGGCGCTGGACCTTATACCTGTATGATCAACGCTGATGGGACTGGCACTTCATGGGACAACATCCAGGTTACTACCAACGTTGAAGGCAACGAGCGCGGCCGTAACCGTGATGGTGAGATGGGTGACTTTCCTCTTGTTGCCTCTATCCCTGCTGGACAGACTTGCACGGGCTCGGTTGCTGGTGAGGAGAATGTTTGCCTTGTTCGTTGCCAGAACCCGGCGCGGGCTGGTCCTTTCGGTGGTGTCATTCCAGTTCAAATGGCCCAAGCTACCGGGAACAATGGCAACAACAACAACGCTGGTACCGGAAATGCAGACAACACAAGCGGCACGGGCAACAGTAACGGCAACGGCAACGCTAATGAGGAAGATACCCAGGACCAGAACAACGCCAACACCAACAGCCGTAACAACCGCCGTGCTGCTCACTTCTCTGCCTAAGAATCTGGCGATTGTCTATGAGAGAGGTCTGAGGTTAATGGAAGAGGGGAACATGTGGATATGAGACTGAAATGAAGGGCAGATAAGGGTTAGGCGGATTTGTAGGGGAGTATACCAAGAAAGATAGTATATTATGTAAATATGCCAATGAACTCAATGCTTAACTCTCTTACCATCAATATCAATGCTCAAGGGTTTCGATCGTGTTGTAATTGAATGGCAGCTGATGTATCACGTTGAGGTCGGATACATGCTCCACGGACTTGCTTTAAAAGTCCTCATCTTGCTAACTTTGCTTGCAGTGACACCTCGATTGAAAAGACCTGTACATGGAAATTTGCAAAAGTGATGGGAGTATACGGGTTGACTGTTTGGCTTCTCACACAGTTTAGTAAAGTATGCTCAAAAACTGTTTACTAAGACTGAGACAGGGAACCGCAGATTAGGGCACCCACGGTGGTCCTCGTACCTCCGTCCTTGATGGGAATGGTTCAGTTCTGCTTGACATAACCCTGGTTTGAAATCTCCAATCGCATACGATTGAAGCTGAGAACACCATGTTATCCCAATCCTAGTACTCTGCGAATGCGTATCGGGGGATTTACCAGTCCGACAATTTAAGACGGTAGGATTTTCATATTTACCCTGGCTCTAGTATAACCGAGTTGAGCAAAACAAAACAAAAAAATAATAATACGGTGGATGCAGATATAATATCGCCCTTTTTAATTTTAGGAGAGTTACTCCATACAGTAGGTCTATTTGCAATTACGACAATGATAAGAATTATCTTATCTTATCTTATCTCGATTGTCTTTAGGGTAGAGTCTTGGGTAACGAGATATTTCAGTTGTTAAATTTTATATAAACCCCTGATTAACCAAACTCTGAATATTCTGCCGTATTGCCCTTTTTAAATATTCCTTCTTCTCTCCTTTACAACTCAGCTGTACCTCTTCGTCTCCAAGACGGTATACCTGCTGCTCTAGAACGCTGGCTAGTGGCCACAAATAATGCCCCTCCCTCCGTTTGTTGATAGCATCCTGGATGGCTGTTACCCATGTCTGATGACTAACCGGTTTCAAGGGATACCCAAGACTACCTAGGACCTCCCAGATATCACGCTCCTGGAGGCTGTCGTGTATTATTTCCACGTGCTTCTCGTTCGACGCAGTGAAAGTCTGACGGATAATGATCTCTCCAACTAGTGGAAGTGTTGAGACAGCTACTCGTGCCCTTGTCGTGCTTTCATCGTACACCCCGAGTTCTACCACTGATGCAATATAACGCCATAGGTAGTCAGACGAGTTGGCAACGCCTTTCTCTGGACCACCGATAACAAAGCCGGGCTTGACTATCGAGATGCCAAGGCCCAGCTGCAGGTCTGCGCTGCGTATGGCACAGTGTTCGACCAAAGCTTGGGCCAGCAACTTTGTCTGGCTATAGCCGTCGCGAGCATTGGCTAGCCATTCATCAACAGACTGTCCTATCGCACTACCTCCAGAAACATAGACAAAGCGTTGGACACTACTCGATGATAGTGTACGTTGCAGAAGGGCGACAGTTGCATCGATATTGACGGACCACAGGCCGCTGGCACTTTCGGTCCAGTGTACGCGTGCCCCGTTATGGATTACAGCTTGGACATGCCCTCCTAAGCGTTCCATGAGTTTTGGGTCAACTCCTAAGTTTGACTGCGAGAGATCAGCGAGCCATACTTCTAGTAGATCTTCAAAGTCGGCGCGCCACCATGGAAGGGTTTGAAAACGCTTCCGACCCTCCGACATGCTGGAAGCACGAACCAGAACGATAACCCTTTGCCCTGCTGTGAGAAGACGTTTTAGAATTTCTTGTCCCAGGTACCCAGCTCCACCAGTCAGCAAGGTACTGAGTCTGCTGCCAGACGATAACCCGGATCGGGCTGGGGCTGTTGTTATGTTGACATCCAAAGACCGTTTCAACCCATCAAGTGCGCTTTTCAAGTTCAGTTCTGGTGGTATGTACTCCCCTTGTCCCTGTTCTTGTGCGCTTCGGACATGATTTGCAATCAGGGTCGGACGAGCGGTCTGGTCCATAAAGCATGAGACCGGAATGTTGACTCCCCAGAGCCGCTGCAGGGTCTTTCTGAGAGATATAGCTTTGATTGAGTCGATTCCAGCTTTTCTCAGCGGTGTATCCTGAAAGCATATGCTAGGGTCCAGTACTTGATCTTGTGCCAGCCGCATAGTCGCAACCTCCCTTGCTATCCGCCGTCCTATAGCATCATTCACTGGAACATGCCCATATGATGCGTCTCCGATAAGGCGCAGATGTGCAATCAAGTCGGCAACCTTGTTGCGGTCCAACTTGGCTGAAGGAAGCCGCGGAAAGTGGCCAATGGTGAACCAGAAAGTCGGGACCATATAGTCTGGCACCTTGGTGCGGAGGAAGCTCTCAATCTCGTGAGCACCACCATCACACGGAACTAGGTCATTGCTCTCGGAGCCATCTCCTGAGGCGACGTATTGCTTGTTATTGACCTCGATCACTGCAACTAAGTGATTGTGATAGTCGCCCACACTGGGGAACTGAACCATACACTGCCGGACAGATTGATGATTGGAGATGTGATGTTCGATTTCGCCCAACTCAATCCTGCGCCCCAGCACTTTAACTTGGGAACCGATGCGGGACACAAAGTCCAAGCTCCCGTCATGATTGTATCGTCCCAAGTCCCCTGTCCGATATAGACGGCACGAGTGATCTGGGCCCTGCAAAATACGATGAAGCCAGACGGGTGGCTGGATGAAGGCGCTGTTGGTGGCTTCGGGATTTCCCAAATATCCTCTAGCGACAGTCGGGCCTTCAATGAGGATCTCACCCACTTCTCCAATCGGTAGTAGCTTGTCTGGGTCGTTGGAGTCGACAATCCAGCAAACGCCACCAGCCGGCATGCCAATATTGGAAGCGCTTCGATTCTCATCTGCGGGGCTGCTAATGGTGGTGACGACGCTGCACTCACTCACCCCATACCCAGTCAACAGCCTGACCGAAGCTGCCCATGAGCTGATGTTGGACTGCAAAGTCCTCTCTCCAGCCAAGACAACAGTCTCCAGTGATGATATCTCATTATGGTCGATAGACGTGATGAAAGATGGGGTCAAAACTGCCCAGTTCACTGACTGTGAATTGATAAACTGGACCAGTCTATTAACGCGTTCATCCTCTGAGGGGCTACAGATTGTTCCTCCCACGCACAGGGTCGTAAGAATCTCAACGATACACGCGTCATGCGTGTACGATGCAAATTGTAGTACTCGAGAATGTCGGTCAATAAATTGTGCTTTCGCATGCTGTGCCATTCCAGAACAAAAAGATTGATGCTCGACCACCACCGCCTTTGGCTCTCCAGTGCTACCTGACGTGAAGATGAGATAAGCCGCATCGTTAGGGTGAGATGCCCGTGTTGTTGGATAATTGTCGGTTGTCTGCAGCAGCATATGATTGTATGTGCCGGAAACTTCAATTACCTGATAGTTCGAAAATAAATGACCGTGTTTCGATTCAGTAACCACGATTTTGGCCTTCACTTGACGCATTATAGCATTGATTCGACTCGTCGGTGCCTTTGGATCCAGTGCAACAAATGCTCCGCCGGCCTTCAAAACGCCAAGCATAGCGACAATCATCCATGGCGACTTGTCAAAACAGAGCGGAACAACTATCTCGGGGGAAACGCCCTGTAGATTGAGATCAGAGGCAATCTGAGTGGCCATGCCATTCAGATCGTCATATGTAAGAGAGGTTACTGTCGAAGCCACCGCCACCTTGGTAGGTTGCGCGGTCGCTTGGGCCTCAATCCCATGGTGGATGCAGATCTGCTTTGTGGGTGGTAGTGGTCGGTTCCACTCGAGGAACTGCTTCCAATGGCTTTCTGGTACTTGAAGTTCAGACATAATGAAAATTATTGATTGCACTAAATGTTGTTGCCTTTTCTTTCTACACAGTTGACTAATTCTTCCGCTTTAAATACTCAGCGTCCACGAGCCACCTTGTGCTTAAATCTACCAATTCGAAGTTCCGGGATTAATATCAGGCCCGCATCTATCTCTGGACTCTTCATCTACATACGGTCGGATCAGTGGGTACGTAAGCTGACGGGGATCTACTGACGACACCACCTGCTACACCTCCATGGACTTTTCTGGGGTATACAAAATCGACGGGGACAAAGTTACTACAGTTGCATAACACGGACCCTTCTGGACGCAAGAAGTTAAGCGCCTTCTCATTAAGGTTTAAGGATCGTCGTTATTCTGTGTCAGAACGACTCAAGCTCGGTTTTTTACGTACCCTTGCGGCATAGTAAGCCAGACAGATCCTTGTCCGCACAGATGATGATCAGCGGTAGGTCTGGGCGCGGGCCGGGCCAACCCTGTTGAACTAGAGTAACAGTGTAATAAATTAAATGCCGGTGTCATTACGATGTTAAAAAAATAGAGGACTTGTAGGGACTATTAAAAGGGAAATGCTTCACATACAACCGAAAATATAACCGCCTTTCTCAGTGGCTTTATATAATTCACGAATTATTTGCAAAGAATTTGCATTTCCCTAAATCTTGTTACTCCTTTGCCAAGAACTGATTACCCATAGACCTTACGAATCCTGCCTGTGCCGCTGCATGTTGGTCTGACATACATCCAACAACCAACATCATCATGGGTTTCTCATATGCTGTACCGTAACTTGGTCCAGGAGTGTACGTATTTGAACAAGGCAATCAACTTCTTGGTACATCTTTTCTCTTCCACCTGGTTACCGGTGAGTAGGAAATACTCATGTTCATTATGGAATGTCACTATAGTGAGGCTCAGGTTTATCTGCCGACGGTGCGACACTTCAATTGAGTTATATTTACAGCCTTTGCTAACTCGCCTCAACTCCAGCTCGCTAGTCTATTACTTCCATATTTGGAAAGGTTCGATGAAAACGCCATCAACGGTTTAGCCAGCGAGCTCAAGTCACATGGTATTTCTGTCCATGCTGCGGCAAGGTTCGATCCCCATTTAGGCTCCAGTATCACATTCAAAAAAGAGGTTCCTTCCAGTGCGACTGGTACCTTGAAGCATGTAGATCATAGCAACCTTTGCCCGGAACAGGATGGCTTCCACTTATCAATGCTCGATATGATGGACTTTCATACACCAGATATTATGGAACTCGGGCTTTTCACAGATGTTCAGCTTGAAGGCAATCCTGGTGATGAACTAGAATCATGCAGCCAGGCAGGATCCTCTCTCTCACCCTCCAGTGGCAATATCATGACAGAGCATGACACCGGCTTATCATCAGTTACGCCGCCTCAAAGGTATGAGTCATTGTCTATGCCTTCAGCTCGCTCCACTCACGAATTATAGTTACTGGACTAGTGATAACTTGGGTTCTACCCAAGCCTTCCCAATGACTGGTGCAACGCAACTCAGGCCCGAAAGACGAACTGGAACCTCAGATGTTTCGTCAGTGTCCACGTGCCACCAAATCGGCTTTGAAACTCAATGTCACTTCCCGATGGAGGCACCGTTTCATGCAAAGACAGTGGCAAACAGATGCAAACGCTCCAGGGCGGAAGCTCAAGAAACACCCAATAGTTCATGCGCAAGTTCAAAAGCTTATTCCGAGGCAGCGGGCCCTACTAATCCAGCCCCGTTACACCTGCGATCAGTATTTGGGCCTGGCACCAAGTATAACCTGTCAGACAAGTCGCTGCATGAGATAGCTGATATCTCAGAAAACTGCATCAGGCCAGATTTGGTGGAGTTTCTGGAGGAGAGGTTGACCCGGTGGAAGAAGACAGGGTTCTGGCATCAAGAACAGATACCGCAGCCCACCGCTAATGGTGCAGGGCGTGAAAAGCTCATCGACGCCTATTCTTGCATATGCAGGCTCGAGGGCAGGATGAAAGACGATCAGATTCTTAACCGTGTGGCCGTTGTGATGTTACATACGGCCTACGAGCAGGCCTGCCAGGAGTGGAGGCATGCTGGTGCGCATCAACGCAAAGGAAGAGGGCGCGGCGATGCGACAACTGTGATTGACGAGATCCTCAGCGAACTACACCAAGACTGGGACGACGGCGATAAGAAGCGTTATCACCGCAGTCGATTCCATGATAAAAAGCGATTCGGAAAGCGGTGGCTTGTACTCATCAAGTCTTTTGGGATCGGGGTTCTTCTCTCTAGCTCACAGCGGCTAGCATCGGCAGTGTATGTACTTCCCTTTCAAATGGACCACTGCATTTCAAGGATCATTGTGGTGGTGATATTAACCTGAGTAGGCATACAACTCTTTTTACCAGCGACATGTTGCAGGCGCTTGTTTACTGCATCCGGCAGTCTCAAGCTAAACAGCTGTTGGTACTTGAGCTCTTGAACCCAATTGCAACATTACTTGTCGAAGGTGGACGCTACGAGGGCATCGACCCTGATCGAGTTATTAGTGAAGTTAGATCACTTAATTCTTTAGAGTAGAGTAGAGACAGTCATGTTTCCTTCATAGACAGACTGCCTAGAAACCTTTTCAGATAATATTCAATATATTTGCAAGCATCTAAGGATCTCTTATGACCCTGTTTAGTTGGTTGAGATCAGCGAAATGCCAGATTGAATCAACACCCTTGTAGTTACCCCCCACCAGAAGTACGTATGCTCCAGCATTTAATCCGCAACAACAGGTAGTACGATTGGAACTTGATCTATAAGCAAGTAGTCGAGATCATGAAACTGTGTCAACTAATTGATGGGATGAGGCTGATCACTTAAATATTTCCGTTATCAACAGCTGTATTGCGCCCATCCGAATCAGACAAGTACAAGTCAAGGCTGCGACTCAAAGTACATTACATTGTAGAAAGACATATAAATCTCCTAGGCTACTATTTGGTCGTATTGATCACTGCTAGCACGAAAAAATACTTTACATCCTCACACATTGGTACCAGATACTATGGACAATCACTGCATCCATACACTTGTGGACCAGAGGGCCTCATCTCAGCCATTGGAACCCGCCGTTGAGACTTACGATGTATCAATCTCATATGACGACCTCTCGACCATGTCCTCAAAACTGTCTCAATACCTTGTTTCCTTGGGGATTTATCCAGAAGCAAAAGTGGCCCTGATGATGGAACCTTGTGCCTCGTATGTGATTTCCACAATTTCTGTGCTCAAGGCCGGAGCCACTTTTGTGCCCCTGGACGCCACACAACCCACAAAACGCCTCGCTCAACTGATCAAAGACATCAAACCATTCATCATCATCACATCCATCGAGGTTGAGGACAAAGCGAGAAGCCTTTACGATGATATTCTTGTGGTTGATCAAAACCCGAGTCCTTGGCAAAGAATTCCATTAAAGACTGGGGCTGCTTCCCATGTCAATAGAAGCGACGCAGCATACATCATCTTCACGTCTGGCAGCACGGGATTGCCTAAAGGAGTAGTCATAGAGCATGGGGCATTCTCAACTAGCGCTCTGGCTCGTGGGAATCTCACCGGCCTGTCTTTGGGGTCCCGCGTGCTGCAGTATGCAGCGCACTCATTCGATGTCTCTGTTGACGAGATCCTGACGACACTGATCCATGGAGGATGTGTTTGCATTCCACCCAAAGCGGATCGGCTTCTTCTTGAGCCTGCAATCAAACGACTTCAAGTAAACCATGCTCTCCTTACACCAACATCTGCTAAAGCCCTCGACCCGGATGCAGTTCCAAGCCTCAAGACCTTACAGCTGGGAGGGGAGTTGTTACCCGATGATCTGGTTAGAAAGTGGTGCAGCAGGGTACGGCTTTTCAATGTCTACGGACCAACCGAGGCCAGTGTCGCTTGCATAATGTCCGAGAAGAGCCAGAACGACATTCTCGGTAATGTCATTGGCTTACCAGTGGGCAGTGTCTGCCGAATTGTTGATCCGGGCGACCATAACCAACTCGTTGCGCACGGAGTAGTGGGCGAGTTGGTCATTGGTGGACAGATACTGGCTCGCGGTTATTTGAACGATTGCGTGCGCACGGCCTCGTCATTTATCGAGTCGCCGCCTTGGAGTGCTGATGGCACTACGACGAGGTTTTACAAGACGGGAGATCTAGCTAAGATAGACCATACTGGAAGTGTTACGATCCTCGGTCGCAAGGACAATCAGATCAAGATTCGTGGTCAAAGGATCAACGTCGAGGAGATTGAGACTGCACTTCTTGCCACTAACTTGATTCGCAACTGTGTAGTTGAACTTCCAAAGAAAGGGCCGTTGGCGAATAAGCTTGTCGCCATCATTACCACAACTTCGGACACGCCTCACTGCAAGCATCCTCCATCTCTTGAATTTCCCGAACCGCCACTACAGGCCTCAGCCTTGACCCTAGATGGCCGTCTGAGAACCAGACTTCACGATGCATTGCAAGATCGTCTGACAAATGCTATGATTCCGAAAAGATGGATACGAATGACTTCTCTCCCTGAAACTACCTCGGGGAAGGTGAATCGAAAGGAAATCCGAACATGGCTCGAGAGAACGGACGCTTCCGTTTTGCAATCAGTGTCCCTTTCCAATGTCGAGAGTACAGGTTCGAGGGACTCGACACGCCGTAAGATTCAGCCCGAATATGAGAGAATTCTCTGCAGAATCCTCGGCGTCAACTCTGCCCTGCTCAAACCTCATCTGTCTTTCATTCAAAACGGAGGGGACTCTATCGCCGCGATCGAGCTTTGTAGACTAGGCAGGGAAATTGGAATTTCTTTTTGGATCAGCAGTGTCCTCTCCGACAACAGCTTAGAAAAGCTGTTTCACACATCCAAATCCCGCTTCTCAAAGACAATCACTCATGAATCTCAACCCGGAACTCCTTTTCCCTTGTCACCAGTCCAAAGATTCTTCTTCGACATAGTGGGGGATGAACACAATTCCTTCACCCAGCATGTCACTCTGCAGCTAAAGAAAAGTATTTCTGTTGCGCAGCTAGAACGTGTGTTTGACCGTCTTGTTTCAGCGCACCCTATGCTGAGAGCCCGCTTTCACTGTGAAAATGGCACATGGCTCCAGTCAATTCCTGAGCGCGTCAGCGGCTCTTATAACATCCTTCGTCGCCACAGCATAGGATCACCGGCTCTTAAACTCATGCAACCACCGGTTCTATCTCTTACTTCGGACGCTTTGTTGCATGTTCGCATGTGGGATTTGGACAATGGGTCGCAGCAGCTACAGATTATCGCCCATCATCTCGTAGTTGACCTGGTATCATGGAGAATAATTCTGGATGACTTGAGTAAGGTTCTACGACATGAACCTCTTCCCACAGAAGCCATGTCCTTCCAAACGTGGTGCGCCCTACAGGACGAGTACGCCACAACCTTGGACCCAAAACTGGTCCTGCCTATACCTATTGCCCCAGATGGCTGTGATTACTGGTATCCCGCCGAGGCCCAGCAGGAAAACAAACACTGTATGGCGGAGACTTCAACCTTTTCCTTGGATATGTCAAGTTTTAGTTCCCTGCTGGTCGGCTCGTTAAAAAAGGCTCAACCCGTTGAACTCATGATAGGATCTTTCTATACCGCATTCACCAAGGTCTTCTCGGATCGGGAAACGCCAACAGTTTTTGTTGAATCACATGGAAGGGAGCCCTGGCAGAAGGGAATCGACATTCTGCAGACAGTGGGCTGGTACACCACCGCGTATCCAATCCACGTCCCCGCCCAGAAGGCCTTTGACCTCAACGAGTCAACCTTGCATACCATGAGGGTGAGACGCTCAATACCAGCTAATGGACATCCATATTGGTGTCATAGATTCCTCCAGAAGTATGAGCCGGACGAGCGCAAGAAATCGGCGCCTTTGGAATTTGTTTTCAATTTCGCCGGCCAATTCCAACAGCTGGGTCAGGAGGACTTGCCTTTCCAGGTCATGTCTCCTGTGGGTGAAGAGACCGCGGAACCAGAAGCTCGGCGCCTGTCGATATTTGACATATTCATATCAGTGGAAGGAGATCAACTGCGCTTCAACATCAGCTTTCCATCTTGGGTTCCTCAAAGGGACCGAGTCCATCGCCTAGCCACGGTCTGGAAAAATGTCCTTGAATCTGCGGGTGTCTGTGACGAGCGGCCGTTCTTGGACTTGGACCCAGAACCCATTGATACACTGAGAGAGCTGTGGCACAATTGCTCTCGAAAGGATATAGACGAAGTGTACTGGGCCTCGGACTCACAAAATCATATGCTTAGCAGCTCAAGCCGCAATCCGTTGTTTTACAAGGTTTCAGGAACGTGGCGGTTGAAACACATTACGAAGGCTCATCTCGCGCACACCAATCTGGTGCAGGATGCATGGAAACGGGTGGTTACCAATCACCGCGGTCTCCGTACAATATTCATCCCTGGGGACCCCGAACGTGGATTTCTGGCCGTGGTTATGGAACAGTCTTTTCCCATGGTACGCAGTGGAGGCTCATCTGATGCTTCTAATACGAACGGGATGACGAGGCCCTTGGGCCTGCAGTTCAATCAAAGGTCCATCCATCTGCCACACCGTATTATCTTCCACACGTCGAACGATGGGAGCACGCTTTTCTCATTAGAGATCAGTCACGCAGTTATAGATGCCACCTCACGGTCCATCCTGATGAATGAACTCCTCGATTCGTTGGTCGGTGTAGAACTTGTCCCTGATGAGAGCCACTATTGCGAATACATGGAGAATCGGGCTGCTCTCTACTCGCTTTCGCCCCCCTTTCAATCGCCATCATGTATATTCCCTCCCGACCTCCATTGTTCCGATTCTTATGCATCACAACTGTCTACCCACGATGTGGAGCTGTCGCAAACATGCACTGCAAACATGAGTCAGATTTGCAGCCAACATGGAATTACAATGTCCACCTTATTCTTCTTATCCTGGTCATTGGTCCTTAGCAACTTTACTTCGAGTGATGATATTTCTTTCGCATACGTGGCTTCCGGTCGGTCGATGGATGTTCCTGGTATCGAGCGGTTTGTCGGTCTTTACGTAGATTTACTTGTCCTCAACATTGAGGCTTGCGAATCTGACTGTCTGTTGGACTTGGCGTTGAGGATTCAACAGATGTCAGCCGGCTCATCCCCCCACCAACACAACCAAATCCCGGCGTGCCAAAATCCCAAAAACGGGCGTTTTGATGGCCAGGTTAACACCATGGTCAACATTCGGAACGCCGGCATCGATAGCCTGAAGCTAGAGCGTCATGGCTTTGAGTTATCGTTGGACAGTTTTGAAGATCCCTGGGATGTAAGTTATTTTGATACTCATTACCACATTGTCTTCCAAATTCAATTTGCCGCATCCCCACTTTGTGTATACTGACCCAACTTGGCAGTACGATCTCTCTGTTGCTTTCAATATAATCCCCGAAGCTACACTTCGCTGTTCAATCTCGTATCGGGAGACATCTATTTCATCCAAGCTCGCCAAGGATGTAGGCGATACCCTCGCGATGTCGATTTACCTGCTATTGAACGAACCCAGGATAACAAAAGCAGAGTGGGGAAAGCATATAACTAACTCCAGTTCCTCGACTACAGAATAGAGACTACAGTGATTTGATTTAGTGGTGGGATACTCTAAATTACGCATAAAATGAACATTGGGTGCCATTATTCTGCTGTTTGATATCATTTGAAGACAATATGAAGTGCGCCACATTACCTATCATTAAAACACGTCAATATATAACTAGCCCTTCCCTCAACAGTCACTTAACTTTCGCACATATATCGTCTATTTATCCAATATGGATGGTCTTATGATTGATCTTGAACATTACCATGTGTCCCTCTCTACGGGCTTTTTACCTCCATCCGCGCCACTTGACCGCCTGCCTCAACAATACTACGAGCAGTGGGAAACGCTCACATCCTCTCTGCCTTCTCGAATTCGTGATGGGTCACTGAGACATCATGTCTCCTTGCTTCCGCTCCTCGAGACGGACTTTCTAGCTACCCATGCGGAGTGGCAGAGGGCTTATGTTGTTCTGGGTTTCTTAGTGAACGCTTTTATCTTTTGCCAGTATCCTCCCTCTGAGGTAAGACATGAAGCTTCTACAGCCCCTTTCAACCTTATGGAAACTCACAGGTGTCTGTAGAGACTGCCACCAAGCCTAGCCGAGCCCATGATGAATGTTTCCTGCTACCTAGGCCTGCCGTGCGTTGCAACGTATTCTGGTCAAACCTTGTGGAATTACTGTTACATATCTGATAGCCGCCTACCTGTCTTGGAGCAGATTAACACACTGGTTTCTTTCACAGGTTCTCAAGAGGAGTCGGCATTTTTCAGCGTATCTGTAGCAATCGAGAGACATGGATCGCCGCTGATCCAAACCTTGCTACACGCCATGGCAGCTGCGGAAGCTGGAAATGAGAAACAACTCACAGCATACCTGTTAGAAGCTAGGATTACAATCGACTCAATAACATCGATACTCCCGCAGTTATACAATAGATGCAGCCCATCGTTCTTCTATAACACACTGAGGCCTTTCCTCGAAGGGACCCAGGACCTGAAGTCTGCAGGGCTACCTCATGGTGTTTTCTTTGAAACCAAAAATGGAGGTAGTTACCAGAAATTCCGGGGGCCTAGTAACGCACAAAGCTCGCTGTTCTGCTTTATCGATATTGCACTCGGTATCGAGCATAACGACAATTCCTTTCTTACGGTAGGTGACCGAGACGGACCTAGGCACTCAATTATTGGCATCACTTACTAAGGTTTATAGGAAATGCGTCAATACATGCCTGCCCCTCATCGGGATTTCCTCGCAAGGGCTGAGGTGATGGCTAATGTCCGCCAATTCGTCTCCGCCAATTCGGATGCGAGTCAACTCCAAGACGCTTATGAGGCTTGCGTCTTGGCTTTGGCTCGATTTAGACAGATACATATCCGGCTTGTGGCAAAATATATTGTGATACCCTCAGCTGGTAGGAAAACCGCCGGCGAGGCCTCAAGGGGCAACGGCCTGTCCTCTGAACCTGTCAGTATAGCGGGCGCCCAAGGCACCGGGGGGACGAAGCCGGTGGAATTTCTCAAGGTCATCCGGAATGATGTTCTGGAATCTCTTCGCTCTTCGTAGTACCTGTTTGGTTCTTAGATAGTTGAGCATTGTATTGGGCTTTGTTTAGTCATTAATTACTTCTATCTTGCCTGCTGTGTCGTTCCATGAAGTTGGTAGATTCCCGCTCGTGCTAATCCAATGGCAGCCAGCTTGTTGACTATTCGTCCAACGATTGCTCGCCCCTGCTCCATATATATAGCGACGGCCAAGTGATAATATAATCACTTCGAGTTTCCCCTATATTTCAACACAATGGTATCTTCATCCAACAGTCTAGCTGTTCTTCTCTCCATCGACTGGGCAATACTTTTACTCTTTATCGTAACATGTCTTTACTTGGCTATTAAACGGCTCTATTTCAGCCCTCTGGCCAGATTTCCTGGCCCCAAGCTGGCCGCACTGACAATGTGGTATGAATTTTACTACGATGTCGTCAAGCGAGGGAGCTACTTTCGGCAGATTGCTAGAATGCATGATCTATACGGTAAGTCAAGCTTAATACAAACACAAGACGTCTTTTCCGAAATGAAAAAGAGATACTGAAAGTCGACCGTAGGCCCTGTGGTCCGTGTAAACCCTTTCGAACTTCATGTCAACGACCCGACCTTTTATCCAATACTCTACAGCAGTTCAACCAAGAAACGAGACAAATGGGCCTGGGCAGCAGGAATGTTTGGCAATAACACATCAGTTTTCTCGACGGTTCCGCACGATCATCATCGAATCCGTCGCGCTGCTCTAAATCCATTGTTTTCACGCACCGCCATCAAGCAGCTGGAACCAATGATCAAGTGCCAGATGCATGAGCTACGTCGGAGGTTAGACTCTTTCTGTGAATCGGGAATGGTCTTGGACCTGGGGCTTGCATTCACAGTGTTTGCAGCAGATGTTATATCAGCATACTGCTTTGGCGAGCCGTTCGGCCTCCTCCAGGATCCAGATTTTGCGCCAGAGTGGGTTGAAACTGTGGCAGCGCCTTCTGAACTAGGACATCTGATAAAGCAATTTCCATGGGCTCTTGGACTGTTCAGATGGGCACCACGATCTTTGCTTGGAGTTATCAGCCCTGCGATTGCCCGCTTATACACTATACAA
This sequence comes from Fusarium gaditjirri, assembly GCA_013266175.1. Classification (NCBI taxonomy): domain Eukaryota; kingdom Fungi; phylum Ascomycota; class Sordariomycetes; order Hypocreales; family Nectriaceae; genus Fusarium; species Fusarium gaditjirri. The sequence continues at coordinate 52,059 of JABFAI010000094.1, read as the reverse complement.
GAGGTAAGTTAAACTACGGACTTTTTAATTGGGCTTCTTCTAATTCGGTTCTTGGCAGTGGATGAGTTTAAATGTTCAAAGTCTTATCAGTAAACGCCATGAGAATCAATCAAGCTCAATTAACCCTTGTGTATTTGAAGCACTTCTTCGCAGTAAACTGCCGGCCTCAGAAAAAACCGTTGACCGTCTAAAAGGCGAAGGGCAGACCCTCATCGGTGCAGGCACGCTAACAACCGCCAATGTTCTAAAGCATGTGGTTTTTCATACACTCGACAACCCGGATTGCCTCGATGCCCTTGTCGCTGAGTTAGAATCTGAATTCCCAGACCCCAACGACGACGTCTCGTTAAGCCGGCTAGAGAAACTCCCCCTCTTGACGGCTTATATCAAAGAGGGACTGAGGATCGGCTATGGAGTTACGCATCGACTGCAATTGCTCGCAGATGAACCACTACATTGTCACGGTATGATTATTCCCCCTCGGACCCCTGTCGGTATGACATCCGTCTTTATGCATGACAACCCGACGGTCTTTCCCAGCCCGCGAAAGTTCGATCCAGACCGATGGCTGGGCGGAGTAGAAGATCGGAGGTATCTAGAACGATGTTTCGTACCATTCAGCAAAGGAACAAGAATGTGTTTGGGGATGCACCTGGCTTGGGCGGAAATCTACATTGTCATCGCTACGGTATTCCGATCATACTCGATTCAACTACATGAAACTGATCGTAGCCACATCGAAATGGCCCATGACTTTTTTGATCCAGCGCCTAAGCTTGATTCAAAAGGATTACGTGTCACGGTACAGAGGAAGTAAGGCAGTTGCCAGTTTATATAGGGTATACTCACCTTCAACTTGAGAGTATGCATTATTGTTTATCTACTAGGACCAGCCAGCGAAGCCAAACTAGTCTAAAATGGAATAACAATCTTACTCTTCTAAGTTTTTCTTTACTATAATATAGTTACGGTTGACTTGGCAATATTTCCCTTAATCCTAAAATTTATATCTCCCAGTAACTGTATTGATACATCTTAAATTCTACTTGTCAATAGGTTGGTGCGGGAATTATAAACTACTCCTAAAATAATATCTATATATTTAATTACAAAGCTTATGCAGGTTCTCACGGCTTAGTATATTCTAAGCATTTAATGATAAAACTCCCAATCCTGCCTGAATGCTGGTTAGGTAAGCAAGCGGCATTTTTATTTATATACTTCCCTGTTAATTAAAACATGCCCTTAACTATGATTGTCGATTTTATCGTACATCCAAGACCACAACACAAGCGTAATGGAACGCTTCTTGGCCTTTTCTATATCCTGGTTGTGGGCTCTTTGTGCTGCAATTATTCTATATGTTCGTTCCTATCGTTGACCCTATGTTACCTTGTGTCGTTACTCACCTAACTTTGGTCGTGCAGTGTATTGCAGTCGCTTTGTACCGGTTGTTTCTCCACCCTCTGGCTACGTTTCCTGGTCCCTTCTGGTGGAAAGTCTCCATTTGGCCGACGGTATGGCAATGTGCCCGTGGAAAGCGCCACCTTGATCTCCTTGCCGCCCATCGACGCCATGGGCCTGTTGTCCGCATCGGGCCCAACATGCTGTCTTTCAACACTGGCTCAGCAGCACGGAGCATCTACACCTCTCGATATGCCAACGTCAGGAAATCCGATTTCCACTTAACAGTCGATGCTTCGGTCTCGGCACCTAGCCTGTTTAGCATTGTAGACAGGGAAAAACATGCGTTCCGAAGGCGAGTCGTCTCCCAAGCTTTCACTGAAAAGGCTATGAAGGACGCTAGCGAGTTTTACTTGAAATATTCAAAGATCCTTTTCCAAGTACTACACGACAAGGTTGGTACAGGTTGGGCCAAAGTCGACATAGAAGATTATGCAACTTGGTGGACAGCTGATACGATGGGGGACTTGTCTTTGGGACGGAGCTTTAATTGCCTTACTGAGCCGACCTTTCGACATGCAATCCCCATGATGAGAAACGGTTTGCGGTACATTTACTGGGTACGTATACGTATAGCCATGGAGGTCCCCTAGCCTTCGGCCTATGTTAAATTCGGAGTATTGATACTACTTACAGGCTGGACATGTTCCCTTTAGAGATCTCATCAACTACGTCTTGGCGCACCCCATATTATCTCGATACGGTGGCCAGTCCGCAGTTGATAATAGGAACTATTTTGACTTTTGCGAAACAGCCATTCAAGAGCGAATAAAGGAAGAACAAGAACGTGTTGCCGCTGGGGCTGACGAAGGAACTCGGCGCAAGGATTATGTCCACTACCTACTCGCAGCCGTGGATCCCGCGACTGGTGAAAAGCTTACCAGCAACGAGTTGAAGTCTGATGCCAGCCTTCTGCTGGCAGCAGGCTCGGATGCAATGTCTAATGCAATTTCTGGCATTATGTTCTACCTCGCTCGTCATGAGTTTGCTCGGGGCCGAGCAGCAGCCCAAGTCCGTCACCAGTTTGCTTCAGCTGAGGATATTCGTCACGGACCTGGACTAGCGGCTTGCACATATCTTGAAGCTTGTATCCTAGAATCTATGCGAATGGCGCCACCGGTTGCTACGAGTCCTCTCGAACGAGTTACTGTAGGAGACGGCATCGAGGTCGACGGACACTGGTTTACAGCAGGAATAACTGTAGGGGTCTGCTTCTACGCATTGAACTTCAACGAAACTATCCATAGAGACCCGTACCGCTTTTGGCCGGAGCGATGGCTGAGTAGCGAGGACGGCGCCACTAATGGGTTTACTGCTGAGGACGTCGAGCAGTCTAAAAGCAACTTCTTTCCATTCTCTGCTGGGCATCGACATTGCCCCGCGCAGACGCTAGCCAGTCGCAACCTCAAGGTGCTTGTCGCAAAAATGCTTTGGCATTTCGACTTTCGTCCAGCGACAAATCTTGGGGTTGGTGAGTCCAGCGGTGAGGAGGGTCAGACGGGATTGTTCTACATTGAGGATGCCCTCATCAGTATTGTACACGGACCAGTTCTTGAGTTCAAGGCACGGCTGGGCGATAATACTTTCTCTTCTTAACAGAGAGCCTCGTGCTATATAAAGGGCTACGTTCAATTCAAGGCTATTCAACTTTTGACGACGGCATACCATCCAAAGAGGATATTAGCAACGATGTACTCAACGAAACCATGCATTATTCAATTCAAGACTCAGAAATAATTCTAACTAGATAGCTTCCCTTGTAGAAGCATCTACCCCTTTAAATCATCATGGTACACACCTGGGTTGATGTACGAGGTGATAGCCAGTGATCCATCACGTTGAAAAGCCACTGCGAGGTACGTCTGCAGGCGATGTCCACTTTCCTCTAGCCTTCCGGCGCCGATAGCGCCTAATGCACGTACGAAGCCATCATGGAATTGATCTCGCTGCCTAAGACGCAGATATTGACCAATGCCGGAAGCCACAGCTGCGTCTGATCTTCCAAAACGAATGACGGGTATGTAAAGCTTCACATCGGGAAGCTTTGAACTGGGGGCTATATCGAAATAATATGTTATCCGTTCGTAAAGGTCGAAGTCATGCGCGAGACCCTTGTCGAAGACACCGTGGACTTCAAGTTCATCGTCCCAAGAGAGCGGGGTTTCTCTCCCCAGGACAAGTCTGAGGAGTAGCTCCAGCTCCTTGATGCCACGATCAATATCTGATATTTTCCCTCCGAGTGTCATGACTGACACTATCGATGCAAAGGAAGTTGCCGTGGACGAAGCGTATAGCTTCAGGCGAGATTTAGTCGGATCGACACAATCGACTGCGAGCATGTCAGGGACCAGATCTATTCCCATTGCGTTGTTCTTAACGTTGTTCAAAGCAGCATCCAGAGCAGCCACGTTGGTCAAAACCCCACGAGCTGCGCTGGCAAATGTCTCAAACGTTGGAGGCCCGCCTGATCCTGCTTCCGCCGACGGAAGGAAGTAAGCCTTGACAACTACACCCTTCAGCACGTGCTCAAAGGCTACGAACATGCTTGCCTTTGGCGCGTTTGGGTTGTCTGAGGCTACCTGGCGCTGATCGATACCAAAGGCTTTGACGAAGTGGTGAAACCAAGTGAGATCCAAGCCAGGAACGCAAGGGGTTAGGTCTTGAGTCAGAAGCTTCTCTGTTTCCAGATAGTTGTACGGATCAGCCGGGCTGCCCGTTTGAGAACCGATGGCTTCGATGCAGTAACGAATCTCTGGAGAGCTGATGGAACTATTCCACTTCCAGCTGTACTCGAAGGGGGTCCCATCATCGGTAAGTAGGCTAGTATAGCGAGAGGGCGAGTTGAGCTTTCCACCCTTATGCAATGGACCAACTCTGGGAAGCACCTTGGCATAGAGAAACAAAATTATTTCAAATTGTTTCTCCATAGGATAGCGTGCCTCCTGCGCAAGTAGACAAAGTTGAGAGCCAATTAGCTTCCACCAAGGTGCCGATTGCGCCCCTGGGTCGAGCCACTGAGATGCTATGGACCAGGAAGATGGACCAGATGGGCATTCAGTGAAAGTAGTGTCGTTCATGGTAATATCGGAGGTTGTGATGCGTTTTGTGATGCTTTTATGGCATGTAATGTAGGTGGACTCCGGCTGTTTCTCAAGGAGATAGTCAATATATTTATGTACACGTGAAGAGCAGCTCAACTCGGTAGAATGAACTTATACTTTCATGGAAATCTGTACGATGATACATCAAGCGGCTTACTTATATATGCTTCACTTATCAGCTCAATGCTGAGGACGTTCCATGCGCCAAGTAACCACTCTAAACTTGCGCAATGGAACAACACTTCGAACACTTGAGCTGCATCCCGTATCTTGAGAACGCAAAAGCATCGGAATATCAAACTCTTGATATTTGGGTACCAACCAGGCTGCAACATGGAGACCCCTCCCAAATGTATTGGGTCATGTAAGAACATTATTCACATTCATCCATCCTATAACTGTAGCCTTGACATACCTCACAGTTTCATCCACGGTGGCGCCTGGCGCGACCCTGACATTACGGCGACCAACTTTGCTGCGAAGGCAGTTGTGGATCTATTCAACTCCGGAGTTGCCGAGGTTATCGAAGGTATAGCTTCTATCAACTACCGGCTTTCGCCTCGGACACTCAGCCAACCAATGCCGTCTGGAGGCCCTCTGGGTGGCAAACAGCAGGCTATGCATCCAGACCACTTAAACGATGTTATTTCGGGTATACGGTATTTGCAGCGCAAATTCCGTTTTGGAGACCGATATATATTGACCGGGCATTCTTGTGGCGCGACTCTTGCGTACCAAACATTGATCTGGCAGTCCATGGATAAGCACGAGACCTGGGAAGCGCCTCAAGCTATTATCGGTGTGGCGGGTCTGTACGATCTTCTATTGCTACGAGATATGGACCCTATGCCACCGATGTGCCAACAGCTCTTACTTGCCGCATTTGGCACAGATGAGACGTTATGGCGGGATGTAAGTCCTGCTGCATACAGTGACTTCGAGACGCTTTGGCCGTCAGGGAAGCTGGCTGTCATGGCCTACTGCGAAGACGATGAGTATGTGTCGTCGGCTCAAGTCGATACAATGCATCACGCGCTTAAGCTTTGGGGAGAGAAGAAAGGAAGATTGGTCAAGACACTAAATCTGAAGGGTGGGCATGACGAAGTTTGGAGGACAGGTTCTGGACTTGCGAGCTCTGTTGAAAAGTCTATAAATTATATACAAGAGCTGTCTTCATCTGGGACATGAGATAGAAGAGACTCTGTCCATTCCCACAGCCTAAGAGCTATGACAATGTCATTCGCATGTCGCGCTGGTTCGGAGTCGTGGCAATCTTCCATGTAGTCTCCAAGATAGTCTAGAACAAAGTTGGGTGGCGGTTAGATACCAAACATAAATTTCATTCGTTTTCAATTTCACTCACCTTTGGCTAATGGGTCCAGTGCTGCAAACAGTATCGTGGCGGCCCCTTGACTGGGACTTTTGGTTGGGAGTGATCTCAGAATCACGGCCACCTCGTCTGAAGGCATATGTCGCCATAGGTTAGTGGCTATAACTGCAGGCAACGTCAGTAATGAAACAAAATACAAGGGGTTGTTGAGGTTTCATTCACCACCTGGGTTGACGGAGAACGCTGTGATCCCATCTTTGAGAACGCCACATGTAATGGCCCTGGTATGTAAAGTCACGGCAGTCTTGGACTGCGCATATGCCACGAGAGGCGAGTAGCCAGATTCCCAAGGAATTCCAAAGGCCCTGCATGCTTCACGAGAGGGTTCTTGGTCAGGAGGCAGATCCGATGATCCGATGAAGTGCGGGTCGCCAAAGCGGAAGGGCGAAACAGTATGAGCGCTGCTGGATACATTGATCACACGCCCTGGAGCCTCTGTCGACGTCAGCTGCTCGGCGAGTAACTTGGCGAGTAAGAAGTGCCCGACGTAGTTGATAGCAAGGTGAGCCTCGATGCCCTGCTCAGTCAATGTGCGATCCGGAATGCACATAACTCCAGTGTTGTTCACAAGTACATGAACGCGAGAGGCAAGCTTCTTAATTTCCTGTGCAGCATGCTCCACGGACCTGGTCAAAGCAAGGTCCATCTGTATAACAGAAATTTTGAGATCTGCATATTGAGCGATGAGAGCTTTGGCAACTGCTTGGGGGCGCTGAATGTCGCGACCCGTAATGATGAGAAGGCCGGGGCTATACGGAGCGAGAGCTTCACATACGGCTGCACCCAGGCCACCAAAGCCAACACCCGTAATAACGACTACATGCGCCATCAGTGACTAGGTGCATGTTCTCGAGACGTCTGGAGAAGTGCTTACAGGTTTTGCCAGAAATTTCGTCATGGAATGCCGCGGCGACTTCTTGAGCTTGTGTAGTGCTATCGAACATCTTAATGGACCTATAGTTGACGAATGGTCAAAACAGTCGCCCTCATTATCAAAGAGAAGAGCTATCCAGGTTTTTGGTCGCTAGAGATGTAGGTAGGTCGCGTAGAAACAAAAGTTGATTGAGGGACTGTTGGAAGTATTACATCGGTTTAAATGAGTATTTAGCCAAGAGTATTCTTATATTCTGAATCTTCATGCCCCACAAATGTCCTTGATATGCATGCAGTGCTTATCATGATATTCCTGGATTGGCGACCCACTTCAGCAGGGAATTCGTTGATTAATATCAACGAAACCCCGCTTCCTGCACGTGCTATACTTGGCTGAGACCCATGTGCGTGCTCGAACAAGATTCCGACAAGACATCAGTGTTCTTACCGTATCTTCGAACTTTCATCCAGTCTACAAACGCCAGCTATTTGAGAAGACATACCTACACTATAATGCCACCGATTATCCACTGCGTGCGCCATGGGCAGGGCGTTCACAACCTCAGCTACGCAAACCATGATCTGCCTGATCCCGAACTTACCCCTCTTGGAGAGGAACAAGCCCAGGCTCTGACCACCAGGTTTCCTGAATTGGCCAACATTGAACTCATCGTATCATCACCACTACAACGTACTATCCAGACTGCTCTATTGGCATTCCCAACAAAGCTTAAAGCCGGCTTGCAAGTTCTGGCTTGGTCAGAGGTACAGGAAGCAAGTGACCTGATCTGTGATACAGGCAGTCCTCTTCCTGATATCAAAGCCAGGTTCCATGGTCTACCAGTAGATTTCAGCCTTATCGAGCCAGACTGGTACCTCAAGGTATGTAACCTCAATTCTAAACATTCCGCCCCAGAGGTCTAATCAGGTTTTATAATAAAGCAGGGAAAATGGGCCCCAATTGCAGCTTGCCTCCTAGAGCGGGCTCAGCTGGTCCGACAATGGTTGAGCGAGAGGCCTGAAGCTGAAATCGTGGTGATTTCACATGGTTGTTTCCTACACTTTCTGACGGATGACTGGGTTAATGCCATTAATCCTCAAGGTGTGTTATTTTTAATACTGCAAATATAAGTACTGATACTAATGAGTGATGTAGCAACTGATTGGGCTAACGCCGAGGTCCGCTCTTTTACCTTGGCTTCCGATATGAATGGAGGTTGCTCTCTTAATGAGACTGAAGGATCAAGAATGAGACGAGGGTGTGAACAACTGGCTTTAACAAAGGAGCAACAGCTAGAGCTACGGGACACGGTACTAAAGACATGGATTGAATGGGGAGTAATAAGAGGGTAATATTTATTAGGCAACACGTAATGGACAACCTGAAAGAACGTAATGCCACTTTTTATTAAAGGGCCGACAAAAGAGCATATAGCAATAATCGTGGAAGAGTAATATTTCAACTGTGACTGGTTGAAGGATGGGAAACAAACCATTCTTATTTGGCTGTCTCGTCTGTCCTTACTCATTCGGGGTCAATTGGCTCCTGAACGCAAGGATTAGGATCTCCTTGATGTCGTAATGTCATCGATACCTGGCCGGGTAGTCTGGCCATGTAATATTGGACCTCAGGAAATACGTATTGAGTTGCATACGGAACAAGGGACGTTGCTATGCAGGATACTAAGCAACCACCAAGGACACAATCCTCAGCCGTGCACATCCACGGAGTTCTCCGTCTGTAAGCCAACAGGCGCAAACGTGGGGGCTCTTTCGAGGAACTAAGTCAACTGACCTCTCATGATATCATTAAAGTCGAAGGGCTGTTTAGTGTGCCCAGAAAACTGGCAGAAGACGCGGTCCAGCCGTTAACGGTCAATCTGCAGTCGCTCGCACCATAAAATAAGCCAGGGCAGCTCTTTAATCCTATCGGATACCTTGCATCTACCCTATTCGCTCTGGGCCTTGCGCGGGTTTGCCCTCAAGGGCGCCCGAGGTCCTGTTACCTCCCTTCTTGACCGGAATGATTCAGTTCGGCTTGATAACCCTGGTTTGAAAACTCCAATCACATACTATTGAAGATGAAAGCACCAATAGCAGCGTTCCATTCAGATCATTGGCCAGACTTAACATGTCACGCTCTTGGCAACAGTGGCATGATGGGCAATAGCGCAGTATAGCGTAGTATAGCGCAATATGTCATGCTGGTTCGCGGCGCGGGCCACGCGGTGACCAGGGTAAGGGTGCCTGCAGCAGCAGGCTGAAAGATGATGCAGTCCGTGAAATATCGGGGAACCGATACCGCGCGAACGGGACTGTGGATTAAATCACTCATTGCTTGGATCGTCGAGGTTCGGATGGCTTAGGTGCTAGATCTAAGACCCTTTTTACATAACGTGGGCCGTTCCTGTGAACCACTAAAGGCTGACAGCAGAATGACGTGGCAGACGACGCCATTTTAGCCAACAGAATCTAAACAACGGCCATGCAATGTCAAACTCAAAGTCGCTTTGTTCGTCAGATAACAAGCTGAGCAATTGGTGATTTGCCATGGTAGGTGTGGAGTAGCTGAATTTTGACAAGGGGGTTCTATCATGTCAGGCGACAGCCACGCGAAGCTAGTTTGTCGATCCCGGCACTATTTGACCCAACCGCAGTGTCAGGGCCCAATATTTGTCTGATTGCCTTCTTTTGCACTACCGACTACTCTCTTCTCATTGGTCATTGTTCCAGGGCATAGCGGACGTGCCGGATCGATCGAGGCAAACAATAGTTTCTTTAGTAGACTGCGCTCTGACCAGTGATCTATCAGATATACAGTGGCACGACAGGATGTCTCAGTTGGGTTATGGAGAAGGTGAAATAGTTTGGGGCGGACGTGGTAAGTATTTCCTGTTTGGGAGATAGAAATACCACTTTGGTTCTCAATCCGTGATGATCGGTTAATTCCTGACACCTGAACGTCAGCCGGGCGAGGGAGGAGTTCTTGCTGCGGCCCTAGTTATGACAAGGATTGAACGGACCTAGGACTTTGCATGGCATTAGGCACACGGCAATCTGCATGTTGGTTCAAACGACAAATAAAATTACAGGACGATCTACAGTACAGTATGCCATCTCAGCCCAACCAGGTTATCTCCCAAGGCGCGAGGACCCGAGCGCAAGGAGATGCGCCATGCAAAGTGACCATGCCAGCACTGCCGTGCATCCAATGACAAACACTACAAAGTACATGAACTCGAGGGGTCTCTCAAAAAACCACAAACGCCCCTCGGCCCGGTCGTTCTTCTCCTTTCCTTGGATCCGCCCGTCCGGCACGTATTTGAAATCAAGGATGGAGCCACCTCCGAGTCCTTGGTTGCTGTGGATGATAGCGCTATGCAGCCCTTCCCGACAAACATCAATTACCTTATCGTCCAGGGCAGAGATCCATCGCTGCAGGCTAGCCAGACTCCACACCAACCAGCAATGGCCTCTGAAGCAGGCATATGAGTACCAGCTGGGCCTACCCATACCAAGCTGGTCACAGATCTCGTGGCCATTCAAGACGCGACTAGCAGCCTGGATGAAACCATCAGAAATGTTGATGGGTGGTAGATCCTTGAGGGCCTCAACGAAGTTGTACCCAATGACAACAGACGTGGGTGTCACAAGGAGCTCGTTGTAAGCTAAGCTTTCCATCACAGCCTTAGCCTGAGTCGCTGACGTGAAGTACTCTTGGGGCGCCCCAATGACATGGGCCACGTACCGCCAAAGGGCGATGTAATCCTCGACTTCCTGTTTCTCAGGGGTGATCCCCATAAGAGGGAGCTGAAGCCAAGCGTGGTTGCAGCTGAAGGTTGCAATGGCATGTATCGAGTCAAGGGTGTTGATAGGAATGCCGTGTGCCTCTTGATCAAAGAATCGGCACTTGGAGGCGGCAACCTTGAGGATCTGCTGTCTGACCATAGAGTGCAGCAGACGGACTCGCACAATGGATCTATGCCCTGGCCCACCAGGCTTCACATGATCAAGAGAGTGCGTGACTTGAAGAACAAGTTGAAATGTTTCAAGCAGGCGACGTCTCAGGACACGAGTGCTGAAGCCACCAGTACGAGCAAGTACTTCGACAACGCTGGTGGAAGCAGAGTTCTCACCAACAAAGCCCTGAAAGGCAAAGCCGATGAGGTTTGCAAGGGCATAGCGGTAGAAGAAACGCTGTCCTCGAGCAATCTGGTCCCAATCAACCCAATAGGGGACAGAATGGACCTCGGTCCAGAGCTGCGAAAGCACTTGGTTCTGGCTCTGGTGATGAGAAAGCGTTTCGAACAAGTCTGCTCTGCCGACTTGATGGCCTTCTTTCTTCTGCCGAGCGTGGATTTCTTGAATCTCTTTGACAGCAGCAGCTCCGAGTTCATCATATTCGTAGCGTAGAGGGTCTGTATGTGATTTGGGAATGTGATCATTCGTCCATGTGAAAGAGTAGTTTCCAATGGTTCGAAGCTCTTCCCGAGTTGCGGGCTGCCCAAAGAACTTCATGGTGAAAATGATAAAAAAGTTGGAAAGTTGGAAAAAGAGACTTGGTATTGAGCTGAAGTTCCAAGGGGGCAGCAGGACAGACATCCCCCAATTTAAGCTGGGGGTGTCCATGTGTACCTGACAGCCAGAGATAACACTTCCTCCCGTTTCCATCCCTTGGATTAAAAGGTACATTTCGTACTCTTGTTTCTCGGGGGTCGGAGTTCGTCCGCGGACTTTTCCATTCGTTGAACCAACGATCAACCTACGAGGGGGTGGATGCCTGCTCTTAGTCTCTCACTCCATGATTTAGATCTGAACCATACCCACGGAGTGTGTGCCTCGTCTGCCAATAATTCTTAAACGAGGCCCCTGTCCACCCATCACCTGGTGTGATTTGCTCACCCTAGCTGACTATGATGTCTAGGAATAGTGATTCCATCATCGGTTAGTATGTGTTTAGTCTCAAGCTGAAAGAAAATGACGCGGGATCAAGGGAGGCTGGCTGATTGGAACATTCACGAGACGTGGTGGCGTTATTTGTTTTCTTTGGGATATTTGAGTACTCGTGACGCCCAGAAAGCCTCGAGCTGATTTCTGCATGTCAAACAACGTTGTTTTTCCCTCCCCCATCACTCCCTCCCCGCAGTCTGTACCTGCAGCACCCGCCATGCAGGTATTCACTACCAAGATGGAGTCGAGACAAACTGTCATTCTTCCCGACATGTTCAAAGCTTTCGTGGTCCAGAATCCGCCAATGAATCCCAACTATGAAACAGTCAAGCCCATATCCGAGAGGTGGCTTGCAGAGTATGCCGCCTGCCACATATGTACACATCATGCTGATGCACTACTAGGAAGTGTTCCTTTTCACCTCGAATGAAGAAGAGGGTTGAGTTCTGCGACTTTGCCATCTTTATATCTATTGCTGCTCCTGATGCTCCATTCGACAAGCTCAAGACGATGTGTGATTGGGGGAACTGGGTAAGTGAACCATGTCTCTGGTTGTATTGCTGCTCTCTGACATTCCTTCCAGGTCTTTCCTTTCGATGATAGTATGTGCTGCTATTCGTGTTTGTTGTTGATTGTGGCAGCTAACGATGACAAGTGTTTGATGAAGGATCATTGAAATCTGACCCAAAACGGTCGCAAGTCGTCATCGATAGTCTCATGGCAGATATGCTAGACAAGACTTATACCAGACCAAAGAGCGCTGTAGTCCAGGCTCATGACGACATTTTCCAAAGAGTATCAGAGGTAAGTCCAGCTCCATGGCATGACGTTATCGCGATCTGACTTGTGATCTTTACAGGGCTCTACTCCTGGTAAGTTACCCAAAGTTGGCCTTGACGTGGACCTCGCTAATAGTCTCAGGTGCCAGGAGAAGATTTGCTATTGCAATGAAGCAATACACCGACGGAGTAGTCCATCACGTGAAACAATTCTCTACAAATAGCATTCCTAGTATCCAGGAGATGCTAGAGACAAGACGTCTTTCATCAGGAGTGACGCCTTTATATCATCTGATCGAGTATGCTCATGATATCAAGTTACCAGATGAAGTATTCCGAAACCCCATTATCCAGAGGTTAGAGCTTTTGGGCGCAGATTTTGTCTTGCTGTAAGAACTACCCAGTCTTTGGTTTTGTTTTTAAATAACTAATCGACAAGCAAGGTCCAATGACATCTTGTCATACCGGAAGGAAGAGGTAAGTATACGTACTGCATAAATATTTCAGATCAAGGAAGCTAATATGATGCGCAGAATGACGACTGCCCTTTCAGCATGGTCGCGGCTTGTCGAATGACAGGCCAATCTCCACAAGAGGCATTCGATACGGTCGGGAATCTTCTTGAGGATAGATACCATGATTGGCAGAACGCAATTGAGCAACTGCCAAGCTGGGGACCCGAGATTGACGCGGATGTCGCTCGCTATATCCAAGGCATTCAGAATGTCGTGCAAGCCAACATCACGTGGAGGTACGAGATTGTCACCGAAAGTGAATTCGAATTAAATGCTCACATTCAACAGCTTCCGGTCGGGGAGATATTTCGGGAAACAAGCGACCGAGATCCGACGGACGAGAATGATTGATGTGATGGTCAATCCGCCGTTTTTGCAGGCGAGACAGCATCGGTCTGGTAGGTCAAGATTGGCCATTGGATCATTGCTCAGACGATTCTTTGGGTCATTCGTCATTTTTTTTATGCTTGCTTTTTATTTCACCATTCTGAAGGGCTGAGGGAGGGAGAGCAACAGACCCGACAACTCGGATCAGCTCCTTCGGCGTTAAACCGGCTGTAAATACTCTGTATTGTGTTTAGACTGAATAAAAACATTAAAGCTGAGACAAATGAGCCGCCCCGTGATTAAGATTTATCAGTGCGCCCGATCCGCCTGGAAAAAGGCCAGGGCAAAGCTCTCAGTAGCGGGAAGAGTCTGTGTGTCACTGAAAAATCCTGCTGGCCAGGGAGAGCTGACAGGCTGATCACTTGCCTAATTGTGCTCTAGCCTGCGACATGGGATGCATGTCAGTGGATCTAGGGCTTCTTGTCAAGCCAATACATTTCTTATTTCCGCCGTCTACTGCGTCCGGGTCAGCAACTGGCCAGTGAGAACCCTGATTCTGCGAGAGGAGAAAAGAGCGCGATCCCGTTTTGTGTGTCATGTTATGCTGTTGGTGAGGTCCGTATCACTTCGCCTTATGCACTCACTCTGTCTTCGGGCGTCATCCCGAAAGCTTTCGGCCGATGTATTTCGGCCACCACCGACTTTTCCAGTGCATCACAGTGCTCCGAAAATGAATCTGGTGTCTATATCATATCCCGACAATGACACAAGTTTGCACTCTCGTTTGACTTTTAGTCTGGAGCATTTATCTAAGAATGTCTACTCAACCGCTGACTAAAACACCAACCCTCAAACGGCCGCGAGTCCAAGCAGAGGACCAAGATAGCAATTACGATCGCTCGTCGGAAAACACAGTTCTCGCCCATTTATTACATGCAGATGAGAATTACCTCGACGGTGGATTCTCCTACTACTCACCGGTCAGTTCATGCGCCTAATAAATAAAGTCGTAGTGATAGTTCTGACTGCGTCTAACTCGCTTGCAGCAAAATAACAAGGACCATCATGACCTAACAATTCTGGATGCTAGTGCTGACGCGCAATTGCGAAATGCACTCCGCTTCCTCCCTGCCAAGCCTCAATTAGGTGAGCATCTCGTAATCTGACCTTATTTCTCGTCTGACAATTTCTCAAAGACGCTCTGATCGAAGCATTCTTCAGCAACGTCAACCACCATTACAATTTCATTCACCCACCAGCCTTTATACGACAATACGTCAATTGGTCATGCAGAACGCAACAACCATGTCTCCAGGATCTTCAGCTCACTACCCTTATCTTAATGATGTGCGCTTGCGTCACCCAGCATCTTGAACTTGACACTCAAACAACACTGGGCATACATCTGACCCAACCTCCAAAGGATGTCTCCAAGGCTTACCACGATGCTGGAACACGGCTTGCCGAAGCTATACCAGCTGGGTCATATCATCTGATCAATCTTCAGTGGAAAGTTCTTTCTATCTGTTGGTTCAAAGGCGAAGCAAAATTCACTGAGGCCTGGCATACGATTGGACTCGCCGTGCAAGAGGCATATGAGCTGGGTGAGTCAATAACAGAAATATAACAACCAGGCTCTTGCTAACCTTGCCCATGCAGGACTGCACAAGTCGCGACACAAGGTGACACAGGATATTGAGGTGCAGATTGGTCGGCGAGCCTGGCGTGTGTTGTACTGCTGGAACTGGTACGCGGAAACCGGACAAAGATGGCCAGTCCTCAGCAGCTAATGTCACGCAGGCAATTATCATCAATACTAGGTCGGCCATTTATCATGAACGACATCGATTCTGAGCCTGAACTACCCGACCTGAAAAACGCAGCACCAACACCAACACTCCACACCAAGCTTCAGTACCAACTCATATCGTCTCTCGCCAAGCGTTGGCAGACACCGCAGAACATCGACTCGCCCTCCAAGATCCGGGACTACAAGAAGATGGTGGAACATCACGTATCGTCCTTTCCATCTGTGTTTGCTCTAACCGACCCAGACACTTCGAAAGATGCTGAATGGCCATGGGTCGTGACGCATCGTTACTACGTCCAGACAATGGCGTACTTTATGATTCTCCAGCCATACAAATCCTATCTCCTGCAATCCTCAACAGATCTATCTGTACCCGAGACGCAGCAGCTACGAGCAGAAGCGGTGGAGTGTTCTCTGAAGACGTTGCAAGCCGCAACTCAATGGGCGTCTCGAGTCTCGCAAGGTGACGGGCAGTTTCATCTTGTTGTCTTGTGTCTCTTTGACACAGCCGCTTTCTTGTCCATGTCTCTGCAGAGGGATCAAGTCAAGAACTTTCCTCAACGGACCAAAGTCGTTGTAGCGGTTAATAAAGCTGCTGCGACACTCAAGGACCTGCGGGCTATATCACGGGGGGCTGAGTCGTCGTATGTCCTTTTATGCAAGATTTTACGGAAAATGGATTGGGATGCTACAGATAGATGAGAAACGTAATGACTCACGATTTATGTCACGTACTTGAACCAGATCTTGTACCCAGGTGCTTTTATGTCACGTAATCAATGCTTATCAACTCTCAAGCCTCCTAGATGTCCGCGACAGTATCTCCCAGGCTGTGCTCGATGTCTCGCAGTTTCTTTATCACCACAGGACGACCTGGCTGCAGCTGAGATGGCCGCGCTGTAATTAGTACAGTTCCATAGTCTACTTTAGATAAGAACGGCCGGATGTCGAATGTGCCTGGTATCATGCCCCAGTGGATTCGGCGTGTCGTAGTTGCAGTAGATAACTAGCCACCGTCGTTAATAGCGTTTCTCAGACACCGCTTGACCACCTTTGCCGCTTTGTTAAGATCGCTGTCCTTAACGACATCCTCCAAATGCACCAGCGACAGGTGTTCGTGGTAGATGCGTCTCGGTGCGGCCGTATAGCCTTGCTTCCGTGTGCCAATTTCCTTACTATTAACATAGAAGACAGCCGAGTGCTCGTCTTTATGTCGCTGCAAGTATGACAGTGCTAGCGCGTCCTTTCTATCCTACCTAGACATCATTCCTATACATCAATTAGTGCTATACCTGCTTTGCAAGTACTTCGCAAATGCGGGGGTAACTGATCATCAGTCGATTGATTGGTGGCTTGCTACAGCGGCCGATACAGTTAATGCAGTGATTGCATATTGAGCCTAGGGGCTGGCAAGGCATAGTACAGGGCTTCATTGTTATATGTGGTAAAAAATAAAATAAAAATGATAATCGATGAAAGAGGGTTACTAAGTGGTTCCCTTTGAGATCAAGTAACCTATAATATAATAGCGCCGCGCTAAACTCTCATATAAAAAAAAGGTGAATTGGCCAATTCACCATTACAATAAGTAATAGGGCTAATATAATAAAGGTATATTTAAAAGGCCCTATAAGAATGACACCTGCTAGTCTGTGTACTTCAACCTTATGGAATGACCTAATTTGGCAGGCCCGGTACGCCGTACAGATCGAAATGCGCCAGATAAATCGATTGGATGAGGGCCTAAGGGATTTTCTTCACACCTGCTTATCTGTCCCACTCGCTTATTATGCATATTATTACGTTTTTATTTGCTTATTCCGCGCTAGTTAGTATTTCAAACTCTCGGAGCCTTATAGTTGCCTAATAAAGTAAAAGACGGTGAGATGGCTAATTAAGGCGGATTATAAGGCATATTAAATAGAGAGATAAACTCTAAAAAATTGCATTATTATAAGAGAAAGGAAAACTTCTATTTATTTTAGTATTATTATATAAACCCAAGCCGGCAAAACACCAAGACCATGCCTATTTATATACCTCTACAGCCTAACGAGATCAGACTCTTCTATCTTGAGCCATGGAGCGATGGCGCTGATGATCCTATACGCTTGTCTTTGTTCGTGAGTCGGCTCCATTGTCCACCTCGATACGAAGCATTATCCTATGACAGCAGCAGGCCTATTCCAATCACTATTAACGATGAGAACTTGCAAGTCGGGAGGAGTCTTTATGAGGCTCTAATAGAACTCCGAGCGGAAACGCCGCTGCGCCGAACGTTGTGGGTAGATGCTATATGTATCAATCAACGTGATACAAAAGAAAAGTCACAACAAGTGGCTCGAATGACCGAAATATATCAGAAAGCATTTTCTACGATAATGTGGCTTGGAAAACAAGAGTCATTAAGGGCAGATTTGCAGAATATTGAGGAGCTACATGAAGCTTTGTTGCATGACTATCAAGAGAGGGAAGGATGGTCTCTATCACTTGGCGGCCAAGTTACCCGGTCTATGGATACTTTCCTTAGTATGCCCTATTTCTCTAGGAGTTGGATTACTCAAGAAATCGTTGTTTCCCGGAATCCTGTTATTAATTTCGGCACCGGCAAGCTCGGCTTTGATGGGATTGCATCAACCTTCCGGTTAGTGCACAGGCTACAGCCAGGGGTTTCAACGCAGGCTTCCGAATTCGTGTCACTTGATAACATTCGAAGGGCTATCCAGGACATACAAAAGACACAGCATGCTACAAGCAAGGTCGATGGAAATCACCTTGAAGATAATAGCAATCCCAGTCATGATGAAAGCAAGGGGCCATATATCTTGCCAGAATTGACCAGTCTTCTCATTTTTGAAAGAGATAAAGGCGCTACGGATGCCCGCGATAAAGTCTATGCACTGCTGGGCATCAACGGGATTGCGGGGTGCTGTCAGTTCTCACCCGACTACACAACAACAACCAACGAGCTTTATATCGCGGTTGCCTCTCAACTGATTCAACAGAGTAATGGGCTACGGATCCTGTCCTCTTCTCAACCTAGATATTCCACTCGAAACCTGCCCTCTTGGGTTCCAGACTGGAGTCAGCCTTGGCGCGGAGGTATTGACAGGAGAGATAATTTCTCCTCAGGAAGATCATTTGACCCTCGAATATGTGTGAACTCTGAGAACAACTCACTTTCACTGTATGGTGCTAGAGTGGATACCGTACGGAGGATGGTGAACGTACGACTCATGGATTGGGAGTATACCGACATAATAGACCCGCTTGCAAGCATATTACAGAAGGAAGCTGGGAAGCTAGGAGTCCGAAGGCAGTGGTTCTGCAACAATGAGCCCGGATCCCTTCTCCTGCAGGTTCTAGTAGCAGGCCGTGGACCATTTGTGATGAGCAAAGATCTGAATTGGTTTAAAGGCTTTTCTAACACTGGAGAGTTTGAGATGAACCCTTACAATGTTCATAAGCGGAGGTGGGATCGTTTTCGACATAACCTTGCATGGGTCGAGAATGAATGGGATATGTTTGAGACGTCAAACGGGTATGTTGGTTTGGCCCCAACAAGCATTTTGCCTGGGGATATTGTGTGGATCTTAGGCGGCGGCAATGTTCCGTTCATCTTGCGACAACGAACTCAAGGTGGATATGAACTTATTGGGGATGAACTTATTGGGGAATGCTATTTATACGGCTTTATGCAAGACTGCGTGGAGATACACAAAGCACCTGCTGAAAAGATTATAATTTGGTAGTATTAGAAAGATAATACGAGGCTACTTGGTATTTTAATAGAGTTAACTAACTACAAGTCAGTAACGACCCAGCCCGGCTATATCATAGAAAACACCATATAGATTCAAACCGCGTAATTGAAGGTCGGGGGGCTAGGCCGTAGAGAAAGTACGGGGGTAGAGTAAAAGATATTATAGTTTATAAAATATATAAACTGGTAACATACACGATAAGCAAGCGGCACAGCATTGAATGGCGAGTCTAAGAAAAATCTCACCAAGACTCTCAGCTGGGAAGCGGGACAGGAGCATGTCTATCTGCGCTTCCTGAAATATCTGTACGTTGGCGATAACTATGTTGAACCTTGACAGTGGTCGTTCAATGCGAACTCAACGCAGTGAGACATGCTGATGTGAGAGCACATAATGATCAGTTACTAAAAGATCCCTAGCTGTTCTATCTCGCAGACTTTCTACCTATCGCACGGAAGGCTTTGGCAATGAGAATCTTGCAAAGCTTCGTATCCCCCCAGCCGTCCCAGCTAAGAAGTCTTATGCCTAATTGCTAACACATGCATCTATGCCGCGGCCTCCGTTGCACTTTGCTGTACCAAAATGCCCTTGAGACTGGTAAAAGGAGAAGTAGCCACGACCGTCGCAGTTATCCAGTTCAGCGCCATAACACTGCCGGCCTAGGATTAACATGATAATTCAAGTGATTTGTCAGATAGGAACTTACACAGGCGCCAGTAAATCCTGGATATGCAATACAGTCGACCCCTCCGCCGGAAAGATATCTGGTGCAGCAGTAACCTGCATTGATTCCTGGAGCGAAGGCTAGGGCAATGCCGAGGAGTGCGGCAATTGGATTCTTCATAGTTGGTATCTCAATGTTTAATGTTGCTGTCAAAGGATGTAATGTTAATGTTAGATGCAAGAGGAAACCTCTATTAGCAAGACTGTTGTAAATATATATAGAACTACTAGAAGACTTCGGAAAGTCTCCTTATGAGTACCCAGCCCCAGCTACGTGGCATTGTACCTACAATTTACCCATAACCCTAGCTAGCATGGTTATATACGAGTGATATTCCATTTCACCGCCAGACCTGTGCCTCTAGTTAAACTTACTGCAGTTCCCGAGTAGCAAATTGTGGGCTTTGGAGAAACGACTTAGCAATTCCGGTTACATAAAGTCTGAGCTTCTCGTGATGCGCGATGAAAATGATGAGATGCTGTTAAATGCAAAATACGAACTGCGAACATTAAGATATGGCCACTTTGAGCCAGTGTCGCGATTATTTGATGGAAGTTGAAAAAGAATCCTCCATTGTCATAGGCGAGTGGGCCACTTTGCACCGGCGCCATAACATCAAGACATTCTCACGCACTCTTATACTTATTAGTTAGTGAACTGTGATAGTAATGCTATCGCATGTACGAGATCGAGTATAAAAGAGTCAGTATAGATATGAGTTCCTCAAGACTACGCTTGACGCGTCCCTTAAACTCACACTACTGTGCGTATTCTTACAAACTGCTCCATCTACTATGTTTAGCAACAGTCCACAACAGCTGTCTGTTTATCCTGTTAAGATTTATCCTCCCGGACTAGCGATGCGACATCTGGCTTTGGCACAAACCTGCTCCAGGTTATAGACCTCGGTACAGCCCTGGGCCCATGGTGCACTGCACGAATCCACCACCAGTGCAATACATGCTTGGATCTCCATAGTGGAGTCGGGTATGGAGGTTCCAAGCAACATCTGCAGGAGTCTTAGGCGCGAGGGCCAATACAATCACAAGTATTATTGCGAAAGGCTTTATAGCTTTGTCGATGATAGATTGATGGGTAAAAATAGGAGACTAATGACTTCTTGTTGGTTGATAATTCATAGGCAATGATGGGCTGATCAGAGATTAAGCTCTCGGTCTAATACTATACTAGCCAGTTGGGTTATACAGTAGAGAGAGTGTTCCACTTTCATTGTTACCAATTCCGAGTACTAGGACATAGAGTTTTCCTACAAAGCATACAAGGGTCCTTGATGAGATTGCAGAGTGCAGGGCCTCATGTATTGCTTAAGTTTCATCTTATTATATCACCAAACCAGCCCCGAATATCGTTCTCGTATCATCCAGCCAGCTACTTCCATTCTTCAATGCTTTGCCTGCATGTAATGCCGTATTTGTTTATCTCAGGAATGTAGTGACTTACGATTTATAATAAGTATTTTCATTTTATGCTATACTTAAGTGTTTTTAGTCACAGGCAATTCACTCTTAGCCTTCTCTATGATGAAGCATGTCATTTCCCATCAGCCCAGAATCTCTCTAAAGCGTCCTGTCGAACTTCATATGCCCAGTGGTGGCACGTCTGATGCACGACAGGGCTCACATCAACCTCATCTTCCTCTCTACCATCATCCGCGAATACCGTCCGTATCCCCAAGGCCACGTATTTCTTGAGCAAGATCCGTCGCCAACGGCCAGTCTCGCCAACGCACTTCTTCCAACGACTGATCTGGCGCTCGTCATCAGAACATCGCCGACCCATCCAGAAGCGACAGTACCACTGAAACCAGCCCCGAACGTCGTGCTCGTGTGCGATCCAGCCAGCGGCTTCCCATTCTTCGATGCTCTGCCCGCATGCGACGCCGTATTTGTTTATCTCGGGGTTGTATGTGTCACTGATGAGATACTCATCCACGTTCAATCCTGCAGTCCATGAGGGTGGTAGCTCCCTCCAATCATCTTGTATAGTAACTCCGAGATGCTTTGAGAACAAAGGTCGCCAGTAAGAGCCGCCAAAGCTTCCCTCGCGGATGATCTCTTCTGGGGATTTGTTGGGCCGAAAATCAGGATTTGACTCAAAATGAAATGCCCCGGAAGCATCGCGCGTCGGCTCACCAGCTTCCATCTTCCATCTCGTCCACCCGTCTATAATGGATGCGACGTCTTTACGGGTTTGAGGGCTTGATTCAGCATCTGAGCTTGAAGACTGCGCAGCGTTATCGTAGACTGTCCGACTCTTTTTTCTGGTTCTGGTCGATGACTGTGATACAGTTATATCACCTCCATCTTCATTGTAACTCGGTCTCGTGCTGGCTTCCGCTATGCGCCTGGACTGTCTTGTAGGCGCGCGTGGTGAAGTAGCCCTTCGTTTGACGGCTTTGCTGGCAGGCTTGGATTGAGGATCGGCCTTGGGTATGGGGTTCTTAAGTTCACTGAGAAGCATCTCATTCTGCTTAATATTCTCTTGTCGTCTTGCCGCAAAGTCAGCCATTTTGGTATCCGAGACGCGTTTACGGTGGTGATGTACGCCTAGAAGATGTCAAATACAATATCAAGTGATGTTGGAGCACTACGTCATAGACCAGAAGCTGTACCATGCATGCTGTACAAACACGGTTAGTGCTAAACAATTCTGATACGTATAGGGTAGTTCTATTATTGGGTCTGTTATTCTATATTTACGATTTAAAATTATCTTAACTTGTAAAACGTAGTAGTCAGCTGAATAACATTAAATATCGTTAAAATACAAACAAGTCTCTTTATCCTCGGTAATATAAACTTTTAGCCTACAGAGTGTTGTGAGGGGCTTGAGATATCAGGGCCGGAGGTCGGACCGGCTCCACTTAAGCTTGACGGCCATGGTACCATGTGAGCATGTAAGTCGGCTTGAGCTTGGTGGCTATGCATGTATTCAAAAGCCATATCAAACTCGTCCTTTTCCCCAGACTCTCTCGAATATCTTTAAAATATCATTTACTCCATTGCTGGTCTGTTACTTTTACGTGTCCGCTACTACCAGTCACCATGCATGCCCACAAGACTCTCCGTCAACTTAGCCTTGGCTCCAGCTTCACCCGTTCTCAGCGAGGACGAGCCAGTGCGTGGGGCTTACCCCGGCATCATTTTCGATTCGGGACCCAGAACTCGTTTGCGACATCCGCCGTCGCTTCATCGGTTGATAGGTCTAATACAATCGGCTTTATCGGCCTCGGCGCCATGGGCGGTCATATGGTCAGCTCCTGTACACTCGATTGAGTTCTATGAAGGGAGTTCTAATCTGACCAACTAGATTAACAACCTTATTTCAAGATACCAGAGTCCAGCTAGCGGAAAGGAGGTCGGCTTCGCATTGTGTGATGTGAACCAGGCCGCGGTGGACAGTATCATCAAACTCCAAAACTCTGAGCACCCCGACGTGCCTCTCATCAGTTGCCCAAGTAAGCGTGCACCATAGGATAAGACTTATCATACAGTAAGTGACACCGCTAACACTTGACAGCGCCTTACGATGTAGCACAGAAGGCTTCCACCATTATCACCATGGTCCCCACCGGAAAGCATGTCCAGGAAGTGTACGTCGGCCTAGGCAAAAGTGTCCTGAGCGCTCTCAAAGACATGAGTCAAGATCAACGCGCGGATACTCTTTGCATCGATCAGTCTACCATTGAACAAAGCGTCAGCAAAGCGGTTGCCCTGCAACTTCGACAAGTCGGCGCAGATCTGATGGACGCCCCAGTTTCAGGAGGTAACTAAGCCGAGCTACCCGTCTCTGCCATGGCAGCTAATCCACAGTGATACAGGTGTCATTGGGGCAGAAAAGGGCACTTTGGCGATCATGGTTGGAGGATCCAAGATCTCGTACAATCGCTCGGTCCCTGTCCTTGAAGCCATGTCTCGCAAGGTCACATATTGTGGTGACCTTGGCGCTGGACTTGCCGCGAAGATCTCCAATAAGTGCATCTTCCCTCAACCAGCTGCTTTCGATACGATTACTAACTGCAGACTCTCATAGTCTCCTACTTGGTATTACCATGCTTGGTCTGAGGTGAGTTAGAAACAGCCAGAATCCATATACTCGAAAGCAGAGGCTAATAAAAGTTAGTGAGGCGATGCTACTAGGAAAAAGACTCGGAGTCGATCCGCAAGTACTTGCCGATATCATCAACAACTCCACGGGACGATGCTGGTCTAGTGAAGTAGGTCTCCAAACGAGCTGGCACATAGCGGATCGGCATCTTCCAGTGAGAGTACATGCTAATGTCCTCGTCTAGATCAATCACCCCGTTCCAGAGGTCAAGGTCGGAGACGCTAGCCCTCCATGCCATCGGAAGTACGAGGGCGGCTTCGTAACCAAGCTGGCTCACAAGGACCTTGCCCTCGCGGTATCAGCCGCTGCAGAGGCCAATGTCCCTCTCGCGGTGGGAAGATGCGTTGAGGAGACGTATAGACCGTTGGCCAAGTCCAAGGAGTTTGGAGACCGCGACTTCAGTGTCATATATGAGGCTCTTGATTCATTGGGCACCACCAAGGTGTAAGCCAGTTGTCGTGGAATTCTATTGGGCACCATAAGTCTATCATAAGCAAAGTCGGAGAACCGCAACCTTGTATCGTTTCAAAATAAACAACTAGCATAGGGAGCTCTGGTAGCTTCAAAGCGCATGCATATGAATCTAGTATGATATCTTAAAACAGCTTGGTATCTTTGACAATGGTCCTCAATTCGCATCAACTATTACTATTCTACTCATCTTGAGTCGGTGCATTAAAACTAGATAGCAGAGCATAATCGATAGGACCAAACAAATCGATCCACGAATTTGGCATTAGAGCATCTGATTCCTGCCCACTTGTTTGGGCATCCTGGCTAAGTTGGTTTGACATTGTATTATAGTCGACCAAGGCCCACATGGCTTCTTCTTTTGCCGGCGTGAAGCTCAAACCCTGGGTGAGGCTATTCAGGTGGCGCCCCGAAAACCCATCGTAGACTATCTGACGAAGTGTCGAGGCCTATTGGCAATAATTAGCGTGCAAACAAGACAAAGCTGAAATCTAGGCAAGTCACCATTGTTCTGACATTGCTCCAGTGGTGACCAATGATATCCAGATAGCCCAAGGCCTCTTCGAGCAGTATCTGAGCCTCCTGGCAAGTCGGCGAGTCCTCATCGTAGGTCCGGAGCGCGATAATGGAGCCCGCGACTGTCACGGCATAGCCGCTGGATGAAGAGTGGAACGAGCAGCCCAACTTGCGTGACTCGCGGATAAGAGCCATCATCTGCTGTGCGTGAAGCCAGGCCAAGTCAGACGATCGCTTGATAAAACTGATGGGAGCAAGGTTTCGGCATGTGTTGATGCGGCGCCGTAGTAAGAAGGGATGGTTAAGTAGACAATAGCAGAGGTGGAACAATGCTCGAGAGAAGATGATGGGGCCTGAGGACTGGCTGTCTACCACGCCTTCAGCCAAGATATAGGGCGCGA
Organism: Fusarium gaditjirri; assembly: GCA_013266175.1. Classification (NCBI taxonomy): domain Eukaryota; kingdom Fungi; phylum Ascomycota; class Sordariomycetes; order Hypocreales; family Nectriaceae; genus Fusarium; species Fusarium gaditjirri. Next base: position 26,846 of record JABFAI010000094.1, on the reverse strand, counting down.
GTATCTCGTCGATTGGTCTCTGTATCTCTAAATATGCTTCGAAATGCAGAAGATCTGATTCAATGCCAGCGAAATCCGAGCCAGGATCCCAAGGCGGATGCGGGCCTCTGATGTTCAAGTCTTGAAGAACATATTGTGCACATCGGCCAAGGATCTGCGCAATACCAATAACTTGCGCCAAAGGGCACTGGCGTTGTGATACCGAGAGTGTTCGGTTAGTCATCTCGTCCAGGGATTGTGTCTTCGCCCAGAGGCCCTCCCTCCAGATCGACTCGTCACAGGGCAGCTGTAGGTGGCATGACGCGTCAACGATGGCTGGTGGTCGACCACGACCGCACGAGACCAAGCGATCCAGCAGGTAGACTGACCAAAACACCCGCCGCCGCTCCTCCTGCTGGGCATACGAGAGATGCGCTGCGTTCTCGAGCATGAGCCCACAGTCCTGCGCGATCCTGACGGCCAGGCCGACTTTGACCCAGGCTGAGCCATGGCGCAATCGACCGGCTATACATGTAAGACACAGTAGAAATTATCTGCTGGAGAATGCAAAAACGTACCTGTAAAGTCGAACAAGCCCAGCAAGGCAACTGTCTGGACGGTGGACACCTCAGCCACCTTGCCAACGGTAAAACAGTCCGACACAATGAGTTTCCAAGATCTATTGGCATATTCGACAGACATCTCCAACGCGCGCCCCGAATAGTACGGATGCGAGCAGAAACGGACCGCGGTCGCCATGACGGCTAGGACTAGATGTTTAGGGATGGCGTGTTGAGCCAGGCCCTGCCGGAAGGTTTCTTCGTGGAAGAACGAGTAGGGTTGATTCTGGCAGTAAGTAAAATACGAATCAACGACTGCCATGAGCACATCCTCCGGTGTCCCAAAGTCCTCGATCGCAGGTTCATTCTGTGGTGAAGGCTGGAACGTGGTGCCTCCTGTCCTCGGGCCGCTGCTGCTCTCTGGACGGCCGGATGATGATGGCAGCCCTGCCCCCATACCGCCCGAGTTAGTGTTACTGCTGTCTAATAGTGGGATGAGGCATCTTTCAATGCTACAAATCTGTTCAGTATTATGATTCCTTACTGCTGGGACTCAAACTCACCGTTGCAGGCTTGATCCCATCGCATCGATCTTTGCCTCTAGTGTTCCAATCCTACTAACGAGCTCTGAAGTCTAACATGTAGGCTTTAACACGCTGTTGAGTATACATATGGAGTCAAATCAATATATACCTGTGTGTCGCTTGACTCGGAGGTTTGTTGACAAATCTCGGGGTCGTCAATGCTCGCCGAACGAGGCCTTTGCTGCCTAGGAGCCTGCCGCCGAGAAGGTTCGACAGGATATACGCAGTCTTGCACCGTTACATATAAGTCCGATGAGGTCATTGCAGGATGCAAAGCATCACTCACCAATGTTGAGTCGTCGGCACTGGCCGCAGACAGGTCGATCGCCAGTGCACCGGCATTTTTTCCGTCTTGGGTAATCAGCTATCTATCGTATCGCGCGCAGGCCAATAAGGCGGGGAAGCAATGACGTACCGGCACTGTAGGCATGCTTGAGCGATGCGCTGCACTGGAAAGTAAGTATCGGCGTTGCTCCCCATAGCAGAGATAGCAGGACACGGAGCGGATGCTTGCTTGAGCGTGGATGGACGATGAGTTGCTTGGTCTGGCTCCTCACGCTGGAAATCCGGACCGCCGCGGCCAACTACGCCACTCTTCACGCCCGCCTATTCTGGGCCTAGTTAGATGCAACGAGACCACACTTGATAACCATGTGGAGCATGACCGGACCGTCTCCACTTGTCCGAGTTCGAGACCGTGTCTAGATGCTTTTGATCGGTTTTCGGAGTCAGGTGCCGTACCTGCACCAATCCATCACAATGTAAAAGTATGATCCAACGACTTTATAGAGGTCGATGTTTTATAATTGACGAGATACTAGAAAAAGACTAATAGAACTAATTCCTTTACACAACCACCAAGGCCATCAACCAGACACAGCGTACGCAGGAATGGACCCCGAACCCCATATCTCTATGTACGTATCTCGAGCAGGGCAGCTTCTCCTGGCAGCCTAAACGCTGACATGGTTTATCACAACAGCGAAAGCGAGACAACGCCAGAGCAAACACCAGTGGTCCTCGACGGGAAGCAAATCAGCCAAACAGCCTTCAGCTCGTTCCCCGATACCAAGTACGGCACCGTGGTATGGCAAACCCTTCTCTCCAAGCCGAGCACCAGCTCCGACTCGATGTGCGCGGGGATCGCGACCTGTCCCTCCAACGGAGAACTCGCTCTGCATCAGCATTCTCAGGCAGAGATCTACTACGTGCTCGAGGGATCAGGGCAGATTGAAATCGACGGGGTCAGGCACCATGTCAAGGCGGGTGCCGTGCTTTGGATTCCTGGGAATGCGATGCATGGTGCCTTTTGCGGGCCTGATGAGACGCTCAAGTGGCTGTATGTCTTTCCAGAGGCACGGTTTGAAGATATTATTTACAGGTTTAAAGATACATAGCTGGCATTATATTAATTAATTTTGGACGGAATGGGAACAGAACGGGTTTAATCAAAAACTTTTGACCTTATAATTGCTGCAATCTTTTGCGACCATCTCGTGCCATCGCAAACTCATCAACCTGTATCTCACTACTCTGTTATGCTCTTCTAGAAACAATCCAAATCTTCAATCTCAGCCATCGTTGGCCATATGAATGTCAATGAGTTATCGCGTCCTTGACATGCCAACCCCGTCACGATCTGAAACAAACTCAGACTATCGTTGGCACTAATGCAAGGGATGCAATTCTAATGCCTAATTCGTTCAATGGCACATCAACCAGTGTAAAGCCACCCTGGGAGTATATTAGACTCGGTAAATGCATACTAGAGATCATCTGACAACCAGATCACCTCCGGACCGTACCCACTCTCCCCACAAAGAAAAGGCCCTTGAGCCGAACAGCCCTATACAGATAACAGGTCCATGAAATAATTGCCGTATAGTTTCCGATTCCCAGCTATGCCATATGTAATATCTATAAGATAAGGCGACCGAAGTTGCTCTGCTAGAAGAGGAAATCCATGGGTCAGGATCCGTTAACTAGTTGACACAATTTGTTCCTATCTAAGCTTTCCATTCATCAAACATCATCAATAATGGCGCAGATAGTTTCGGGCGCTGATATCTACGGGCAAGGGTCCTGGATTGACTCCAAGGCACCGCCAATGCCCGATGATGCTCGTCGACTGCTCAAGGTGCTGGCCGAGGCGACGCCGGGATTCGCCAAAGACCCTGCCGTTCTGGACACGGTATCTTTCACCGGTTCCTCCGACACAATTGTCCCCGGCCCATTAAAATCCGCCGTTATCGCTGGTGCTCTACATGCCATGAGTGGCATCGTTGCCAACGAGCTCCTCGAGCTCAGAGACGGCCACAGCTCCAGCAGGACTGTGTCTGTCGATACCGACCATGCTGCATTTTGGCTCGGAAGCGTGGGCATGACCAAGCGAAACGGCCAGACTGTCCAGGAGATTTCCAAGGAGGGCAAACTAGCTGCCATCTTCCCTAAAGACCTTCAAGGAGATATCTTCGGAACGCCGCTAAGATTGCGCGCTACTGCAAACTATGAGACCAAGGATGAAGGGGTTTGGTTTCAGCTACATGGGTCTCTAGGCGCAGATCCGGTGCTGAAGACCATCGGCATCGACCCATCGCAAGAGTGCAGAAGTAATGATGAGGCCTATCAGGTCATTGCCGAGCACGTTCGCAAGTTTGGAGCGCACGAGCTGGAGATGATGCACTTCGTTCAAGGCCTTTGTGGAAGCATATGTTACACTCCCGCTGGATGGAACCAGACACGCATGGCCAAGGACTTGTCCAAGCACCCCCTTATCAACTACAAGCAGCAGACACATGCTGTCCCTACACCAGCCATTCCGTTGCCAGTATCTGCAGACAAGAGGCCACTGGCTGGTATCAAGGTCGTGGAGCTTGTCCGTATTATTGCAGGCCCCGTGATGGGGACGACATTGGCTGCACTCGGAGCGGATGTGATCCGCGTGAACTGCGGCCGTCTGCCTGACTTTAATGTAAGCCATTGTTACCTCTTTCATTTTATAGAGAGTTGTCATGTTTCTATGCATAAGTGTAAAAAACGCGTTAAAGCTAATAACATTCTATAGGGACTTCAACTGACGCTGAATGCTGGCGTCAGAACTGTCGACGTTGACCTGGCTAAAGAAGAAGAGGTAAAGCACCTTCTTAGTTTAGTTGAAGATGCAGACGTCTTCATCCAAGGCTACAGGCCAGGAGTGATTGCCAAAAACGGGCTTAGCCTCGACAATCTCCTAGAGATGGCTGGCAAAAGAGGGAAGGGCATCGTCTATGTGGAAGAGAACTGTTACGGGCCAGACGGCCCTATGGCCCAACGACCTGGCTGGCAACAGATTGCCGACGCTGCCTGTGGTTGCTCCTATGTCACCGGTCGAAGCCTGGGCCACAAAGACGGAACATGTGTGCTTCCTGCTCTCCCTGTGCCGGATATGCTTACAGGTTTGATTGGCGCCATTGGTACCATGATGGCCATTAGGGATCGAGCACTCCAGGGCGGATCATACCACGTGTTTGCTTCTCTCATGGCAGCAGCTGCTCTGCATCTAAGCCCTAAGGTAGGATTATACTCACCAGAGGTGGTGCAGGATTGCCAACAGAAGTTCGGCTGGGGCGAAACTAGCCCTGACCTCTTTGTACTCGAGCTGTTGGACGTGGTACTGCAGTCATGGGCTAAGGTGATGCCTAAGTACTTTGGAGATGACTCACCTTGCATTTCTACCCTCAAAGGTGACTGGGGTGAGTTCCAAGTGTTGAAGCCGGTTGTTCAGCTGAGCGACGAAAAGGCATCGCCGTACTTTTTATCCGCTCCAGAGCCCAACTGTTATTCTGAGAGTGCAGCAATGGTGTGGCTATAGACAAAGGTACTTATGTAAACATAATAGATAGATATAATAGTTTCTTTACAAATAGAATCAAAGAGTATTATATTTCAGAAGAATAATGTATCTTTAAATAATTCAGGTGAAAGCAGTCAAGTAATGTAACATATATATATAATTCTATTATATTAAATATTATAATATCCCTTATTAAAATAGTATTATATTATATTTAATATAGTTCCTCTACTTTAGGACCTGATTTAACGCTTTAATTAGGTCTTAAGGTTTAACGTTATAGCTATATACTCTATAAACTTAATAATAAAGATGTTTTCTTTTTAGATGTTGTTGATGTCGCCTTGTATTCTAGTTGCCTTCAAGCACGCTGTGTTTCGTGATGAGTGGCTGTTGCATTACTTCTCTTTCAACTATAACTCTAGATCTTGGGGCTACTTGGCTCCTCTATGTCAATAACAAGCTTCCCCATCTGCCTTCCAGCCTTCATATCATCAAAGAGCCCATCAATATCCGCAAGGTTACTTAGACCTTGCACTATTCGACTAATCACTGGCCTGATCCCTTTACGATCAACAAAGGAAACCATATCCTGAAATTCTTGCCTGGAACCCATTGTCGTTCCCTTTAATTCGGCATTCAGAAGAACAGCTGGCATGGTCCAATTCATTTTCGGCGAGACGGTCATACCGTATTGGACAATAACACCACCAGGTTTGAGAAGTCTTACAGCTTTGCTAACGATATCGCCACCTGCACCGTCAATAATAGCATCGATGAAAGGCCTCGATGACGGAAGTTGATCGCGAATATCTGCCTCCCACTTCTCCTTCTTGTAGATCGCGCCGCCTTGTGCACCCAAGTCTCTAGCTCTATCGAGTTTCTCGTGACTCCCAGATGTGACAAAGACGTTGGCACCCATGACCACGCCGAACTGTAAGGCTGAGAGAGCAACGCCGCCTCCAATACCTGTAATCAGAACATTCTGTCCTGGCTGGACAGCAGCTTTGGTGACCAGTGCCCGCCATGCTGTAAGTCCTACCAGCGGAAGAGCTGCGCCCTCCGTGGCGGATAGGTGTTTCGGGGCCGGAACAACCTCGTCCTTGTGAACGCAAACGTAGTCTTGCGCTGTGCCTACGTCGTAGAGACGGGTCGATCCGGTAATGGACCATTTTTTAGGGTCCTCTGGGCCAGCTGGATCGGATATCCAGCCTCGCATTGGAGTCAGGAGTACATTTTCTCCAAGGAGAGAGTTATCAGAAACACCTCGGCCAACTTCAGTAATCACTCCATAGCCGTCTGATAACATGGGATTATCGAGAGATATGGCAGGGTACTGATGTTGTCTAACGAAGAGATCGCGATGGTTCAGGGCAGCTGCTTTGAGCTGGACGAGGACCTCATGTTCTCCAGGGACAGGTTTCTCGGTCCTCCTGAGCTGGAGACTGCCAGTGAAATCAGCGTTAGCAATTGAATCAGTCTCAGGAGAGGGGATGGAACTTACGGGTAGTAAATTTCCCCAGGCTTTCCTGAAACCTGACCGAGATGAAGCACCCGCTGCAGAGCTGCTCTTGATTCTTTGGAGGCCTTGAGCATGGTGTCACAATGTCGAAAGTTACTCTGGGGCAGTCTGTAAAGATGACCCCAGATCGGCTATTAATGGTTTTTAAGAGTCGAGGCGTGATGATTGCCGGACCGTACTCCGTATCCATTGAGACTATCGGATGATGCTTTGTGGGCACGGTCCGGCGGCCGGGTCTCTGAATAAATGCCGTGGAGCCAATCACAACTATACGCTAAATTCTTAGCTGTCAATCAATAGGGTAAGTAAACCATTATAATTCCATATCTCTACTTACATTTCCATAAGCTGCTATTAATACAACCTTATAAAGATAATCTTAAATTTAAGCTCTCAGCCATAGGTCTCTGCTGTAAATAACACGTGTAGCTAACAACTCAGACATTGTACAAAAATATCTGACCAATTGCTGATAAAATGTAGCAATTACACTGTTACTAATAAGCTAGTACTAAGAAAACCCAGACTAGATAAATAAATAATAATAGAAAAGATAGGACAGGACAAAATGGGATAGTAATCAATCTACACGTTAAGCTTACTTTTTAGATAACGAAAACTGCAGATCTATTTGGGAGCCGAATTTGTAAAATCACCCCAGCCACTCTCGTACTGTCTATTATTAGTTATTCCTTTTAAACCACTCGCCCTGAGCCTGTCTAATTCTGTGGCTGAGGCTGTTAGCTAACATAATTGCCCCTAATAATTGTCTTGGCAAAATTCTATTATAGGTCAAGGCCGAATCTATTTAGCCTTTACTATCTGAGTGGTGAGAGCGTACAATGAAGATAGTAATCTCCCCCGTACATAGGAACATTGGTGGCCGGGATAAGATGTTTCAGGAATCTCGACGAGATGTAATGTTGCGACAAGGTTGGCCCCGTCCCCACCAAAGTTACGGGTCTTTCATTGCATTACACTGGCTTGTATTTGACCGAAATTACCATTTTAATTTCTAATAGTATATTGTAGGTTCAATGAATGTACAGAAGGATTGAAGTCTGGTGAGGGACTGACCTGCAACTCAATGCGCTGTTCCCTATCATGATTTGCTAGAGACTGCATCGCACTACAAGAACACCATTGCAGCTTCATTGAGCTCACCCTTTCAGTCCCATTTGGCTAGTGTCATAGCCATTATTCTCCAGATAAGCTTTGAAACGAACGTCCTCCTCTTCGAGCGTCTTAGGATGCTGCATAATATGTTAATACCAGTTGAAGATAGAAGTGTTGATTGAAGGATCTGAAGTGGCAACCTACATTTGGGATCAAGAACCAAACACAAAGAACTCCAACTACCGAAATAGCACTGCCGATGAGAAAGACAACTTGCTGACCCTTGAGCTTGTCGTCAAAGCTGACAAGGCACTTACTCAGCGCCTGGGTACCAACCGCGGCACCAACCTTGCCGATCGCTGCAGCAAACCCGAGAAAGTGGCCTCTGAGCGGCGTAGGAAAGCTCTCGCTGCTGACTAGAAAGTTGCAATCTCCAGGACCTACAGACAAAAAGGTTTGAAAGAGTCCATAGAGAGTAACAAAGGCTGGGAAGGCTGAGGGGCTGTTGAGAGGGTACATGGTGCCTCCAATGACGAATCCAAACACGCAGACTATAGACCAGCCCAAGGCATAAGTTTGACGACGGCCAATGCGATCCATGAGTAGGGCTCCAATGAATGCACCAGGAAGAGCGAAGAAATTAATGAGTGCTGACCAGCCAATCGACTCCTGCATGGTCTGGTTGTCGGAGAAGCCCGCGACTAGAGTTGGTGCCAAAAGGTTAAAAGGGTAGACGACGGCATCGTAGAGGAACCAGGCAGAGCAGCACCCAAGAAGAGGTTTCCAGTAATACTTAATGGCAAGCTTATATGGTATCTTGTGCTGGATGGCATGTTTCTGATACTGGGTGGAATCCATCAAGCGGAGGCGGAAGAAGAAGATGCCAAGTGGAAGCTTATGGAGGTGAGCCCAGAGGCATGATTTAATGCAAGGGAAGAAGACTTACAATAATGCCAATGCCAAAGCAGATGCGCCAGATCCCATCGTGGGGAACACCTTTGTATGCTGCAATGACGATGAGAGACACAATACTCGAGGCTACGAAACCGGAGATAATGGCGGCGTTTGTCGCGACAGCAACAAGCATGCCACGTCGCTTTCGCATAGCCTCGGTGCTATCGGCGCACTCTACGGCTTGCGAAGTGCACACGGTATACTCACCACCTAAAGAGTTAACAATCAGTCACATAATTAATGCCAGGAGACATACCTGCTCCAACACCAGCAACGCCACGGCCGATAACCATCATCCAAAACATACCCTCCACAGTAACACCGTGTGCTGCAGTAGCGATGACGATACCCTGTGCTGTTAGTTAAACTGTGTCTCATGGAAGATCCAGAGATACGTACGAGGACCAGGAACAGAGTTGTCAGGTAGATACCAATACGTCGACCGAACCGGTCAATGCAGAGGCCGAAGATGAGCATACCGAAGATATCGCCAATGAGGATAGAGTTGGACAATCTGGTCTTGACTTCGGGCGTCATCTGCTTTGGGTATCTACCGTTGATTAACAACTGGATGTATTAGGTGAAGAACAGGACTATAACGTACAACTTGGCTAGAACAGTGTTCATGTATCCAATGATCTGGATGTTGTAGCCATCGGAGAAGAGAGCAACTCCCTGAACCAAGACATCGATCTGGCCAGGTGTACGCTGGGCAGGTCCATTGGTTTCTGTCTCAGTAGAGATGCTTGCATCTGATGATACTGCACGGGTCTTGTCTGAAGGCATCTGGTTTTTGGTGCTGTGATCCGACATGGCTAAACTTCAAACCCTTCAGCAGCAGAGGGAAGAATGTTGACAGTGTTGATTGACGACAGAATCTATTGAAAGGCAGTACCTAGGCCTTATATAAAACTTTCAATCATCCTCAATGGACCAACAGGATGTAACCTGGTTCCTGGAAGTTCATCGGCGGTATTAATCCCCTGCTGAACCGTCCAGAACCATATCCTGTGAGAGAATCCATGGATAAAATCATACCCAAAGTTCTCCGACATCACCAGGAGAATAGCATGCATCAACAACTAGCACGCAATCACCAAGCACGTGGCGTCGGCCAACCCAAACAACCGGGTTTTACGTGCCGGCGATAATGGAGCCTTAAGCCGTTAGCGGCGCTGTGTAGATATCTTGGCCCGGCAGTTGGGTTCCGTATAAAGTGGACCGCTGATCGCACGTGGGCTGGGTAAGCTTATCTAAAAGGCAACACTTTAGCTCGAGTCTGATTAAAGTCAGTTTTGATGTAACGAAGGATTTCGGGGTCCACTTTACTACAGAATAGTATCATCCTTCTGAATCAGGATCCTGGACCTTGAGGTGGATAGCGAGAAAATAACGGCTGGAACGTTGTGATAAGGCATTCGTGTTTAACCAATCTCTTCCTCCTTGAAGAGCGGGAAGCAGCGAGAACCTAGACAGTCGAAAAGTGCAATCATGGAGAATGCATCATTGGTAATAAGTGTGCTTGACGCTTTAATCGCAGCTGCATCACTTACCTTACGCTATACCTCTGTGCTGTTTGTGCGGTTTGTAAGTTTGTTCACCGCGATGACCGATGATAACCCGCTGACATAAATCAGCACCCTATAGGAAAACGATATCTAGATCGCATTTATGGGAGTTTTGCCATTTTTCTGCTTGCATTCAGCGCAGAGCTAGCCCTGCTCAAATACAGCAAGCTTCGACTCAAACGACGCCGAGTTTCTGCCCCAGTACTGTCTGTTATTGATACCGACAGGCCTCTATTCACGGCAGGCGGTATCCTCATTAACTTGGCGTGTCTCGTTGCTGTTCTCGATTTCCTTTTCAGAGGCCATCTTCTGCATCAGAGTGCCGATTTGTCCTTCTCTCGGATCGGCTATGTGGATCACTCGACAGTTCGGATCGTATTGAGAGCTCCTATCTTTGAGTATGTTCAGATCACAGTCACTTCAGAATCTGCAGAGAAAACAGAGGCCCAAATACTCAAATTCATCTTGTTGAGTGAACATTCGGATCATGTAGGGACGGTCCTGGTAGAAGGTCTCCAGCCAAACACTCCCTACACATACTCGACTAATGCAAGCCATTCTGGGTCGTTTCGAACCCTGTCTCAAACTGGCAGCGACTTGAAGCGATGGAGTCTTGTGTCTTCAAGCTGCATCAAGCCATTCTATCCATACAACCTTTTAGACCATGGTCTTCGAATCAATGGACTTGAACATTTAAGCAAATACCTCTCTGAGAGCCCAGCGGAGATGGTACTATTTCTGGGTGACTTCATCTACATCGATCTCCCCATCCCACTCGGTTGGGATGCTGACGCATACTCGGCTGCATATCGCCAGGTATATGCCTCCCCTTCATGGTCGCCTCAGCTTCGTGCAACCCCTTGGATACATGTCTACGATGATCATGAGATTATAAACGACTGGGCAGGTAATGACACAGGGCTTTACAAGACAGCCATGCAACCATTCTGGAACTACCATGGAAACGCGAACCCGCCATCAGAGTATGGTGCAGATAAGACATACTACACTTTTCGATATCAAGGTGTAGCATTTTTTGTATTGGATACCAGGCGATATCGCTCAGATAATGCGATGGCCGATGGGCCAGAGAAGACAATGCTCGGTACATCACAGCTTGTTGCGTTAAAAGAGTGGCTTATATCAGAGTCTGATTGGAAGGTTGTGGTTAGCAGCGTGCCTTTTACGAGGAATTGGAGGGGCCCAGACTCAGCAGACAGTTGGTCAGGCTTTCTATGGGAGCGGGATTCAATCCTGGATACCATGAAGCAGAACGGTGGTGCTGTTATTCTGAGCGGCGTGAGTCTCCGTTGTCACGCATCGAAGGGTGAAGCTAACACTTCCTAGGATCGCCATGAACACGCTACTACAATGTTCCCTGCAAATACCAAAGGTGACAAGCCAGTTATCGAGTTCTCCACTTCGCCGTTGAACCAGTTCTACGAGCCGTTCGACAGGTTCCATAAGCAGATTGAGGAGACTGATGTATCAATTTATTCACATCCTTGGGGTTCTTCCAAGTTCGGAAAAGTCACGTTTGACACCACCCACGCAGGCAAGCTACTTGTCCATTATGACTTGGTTGTAGACGGTGTCAAAGTCTGGGGGTATGACTGGAAGGCTCAACGACGTTAAATCTTTCGCCTGAGCTTCACTGACTGTGGCAGGCATAGTAGAGGGTTGAAAGAGAATTATGCAATCGAATTAATAATTTTCTTGAATCCTAATAATTGGCCCTAAAGAGATATCTTCACTGCTAGTGTCTGTGTGCCTGCGGGATAAGCTTTGAGGAAAGAGACCACTGCCTGAACTTGCACCCGTAGAAACCACAGGCGCCTCTGTGATGTTCTGTTGACTTTCCAAGCTAATAGTATTAGCTCTTACTGGAGATGGCTGGCGGGAGAAGATCCGGCCGGCAACTTGCGCCAATTCTGATAAAAAAGAACTCCACCAATGGCGATTACTCTCGTCTCTATCTTCGTCCTCATCTACAGATTCGGTTGCTTAAGTTAGTAATGTTCTGTAATTCTGGTTGGATAAAATCTCACCACTTGACGTATCACTTATATGCTCTGAATTATTTAGTCGTGCCGTGAAAAGCTTAGCCTTGATCAAGGTTGCAAGCAGTGCTGCAAATCCACGCATAAAACATCCAAAGTGGAATTGGTCGCTGATTCCCAGCTCATCAATCTCCTTAGAGAGCTTTGAAAAGTCCACTACTTGTACGTTACTATTATCAATGGAGGTGGCGGGGACGCCGTGTACTCACTGTGTAGAGCGATGAGTAGGTCAAGAACCAGTTGAAAGACCATAAAAAAACAAGCAATTGGCCGAAACCGTACTATGTCTCGCTATCTGTGGACCCAGATTGATGTTGAAAGGCTGACTGGATCGCGTAGATCTGGATGGACTGAAAGACTAGCGATGTAATTGATAGAAGAGTCGTGGACGGCCAACGAAAGGAGCGAAGTCGTAGGAAGGCGGGATGTTGTCCAAGTAAGCCTTTAAATAATCTTGCAAGAGGGAATAAACCGGATACGATGGATGCGAGGCAGCAAATTCCGATGGATGCGATAAAATAATATATATCTCGTGGGAAGCAGTGACGGTAGTTAGCCTGACCTCTAGTCTTGATCGCAACCCAAACAGAGAACATTACGTAAGATAAAACAGAGAGATACAATGTTAGGTGTTCGAAGAAGTTCCGCAGATCTTTGATTGACCATTCGCGTCTCAATATAGACCTTTCGCGCGGACTTGAAAGCCTTACCGATCCATCTTCCGATCCATCTTCTGATGTATCGGCGTCCTTGTAATCATCTATACTTATCAATACAGGAAACTGGTTTCGACAGTGCAATTAGAATATACCTATTGCCGTGTAATTATATGCGCAAACGCAAGCACTTCCAAAATTCAATGACGCCATGGAGTGTATAATGCGTAGGTGATAGTAAGATATTTCGTGGTGCTTCACGAACGCAACAACTACCAACGAGAGCGTGATGACGTACTGGCTGGAGCAAAAGGATGAGACTACAAAGTGGCGCGTGTCGGAACGAGCTAGCGTTTCGCGAGCTTCCAAGGCTGTTGCATAATGATTTCCGAGTTCAGCTGAGTTGATCCTGCTCTTTGCTGGAGTGATTTGGCGGAAGAAGAAATGCACGAAAGGAGCAATCATCATCCCTATAACGAGATAGATGGCCGCATGGATGATAAGGGAGTTGACGATCTATAGAGAATGTGTTAGCTGCGGAATAGTATAACATAGGTAGGTTGAAAGAGCAATATGAGGGCCGTACTCCTCTGCCAGCAATATCAGGGTTTGCTTCATAGGCATATTCACATTGGGATGCTCGTTTGGAAAACAAATCCATATTATACCACAGCTGTAGGCAGGGAATACTTAATTAGTTATTCTTTAATAATGTTGTCAGAGTTAAAAAGCTTGCACTTGGCTGCGGTATAAGGCTGAAATTATTATAGATAGAAGTCGTGTTAATATCAAACCGATTTCCCTGGCCAGACGATGGTTTGTATGCAGTTGGTGTAGTACATGTAACGGGCGTCATTGATGGATAACCTAGCAACATGCACGGGCCTGATTTGTTGTATTTTGGTGAATGCGTGCAGTCGGGTAACAATTCCTTCGCTATTGGCCATATCCCCGAGTGGCTTTTGTGATACGATGTCTTTTCTGCATTGATACCCAATCACAACTTGTGCCTTGGCGCCCTGGTTGGAATGTGTCTAAGTTATTTACAGGTCGAGGCTCTGCACATCTTCAAATTTTCAACTCCCCTGCAGCTCAGCCAGCCACAAGCTCCGCCACCCGCATCGCAGCGGGAAAAGTCTGCCTCGGGCGTAGGTTCTGCCTTATGTCGAGGCAGTGGGGTTATTATACGCCTTCCAAGCCAGGATCAATTGAAGTAGGCCAACCAGAAAGGACAGAAAGCCAAAAAGTACAGATAAGAACACGCCAATAATTGCCACCGTCAGGGCGTTTCTCTCAGACGTGTGCCTCTCAAACCATGCCACTATGGCGTTAGCTGGCGGTGGGCGCTTCACAAGATCATGGAGCTTCGCAAGGCGATCGCCCCAGTAGTTGAAGCTCATATCAGAAGGCGTCTCGCGCACAAACTCAATCCACCGCCCTTCTGGGTCGAACCCATTCCTCTTGATCATCCCTTTCAAGGTATCGAGGGATTTGGTATCTCTCGCGCTCATGACTGGGAAAAGGATGTCATGAAATGTTACTAGAGTCTCTAGTAGGAGCCTTGGTGGCAATGTTCCTCTTTTGAACTCATTAGCCGTAGCATATGATGCTTCCGTTACTGATTCACCTTTTTAGACTCTCCTCGAAGCCAAGATCAAGAGGCTCGTGCCTGGTCTTCTCGAGATGGGCTCTTAGGAAAGATACTTGATGGAAGACCTTGAGCGTCTTCCTCCTGGTATCCAGAAAGAGATGTTCGACAAGATTATCTGTAGCCTTGATTTCAATTCCGTATCTTTGGTATAGCTTCCAAGCTTTGAGAGACTTCTTTTTTAAGATGACCTCTGTCAAAGCTTGTTGTTGCTCCGGCAGGGCCGATATACCCCTGTTGAATGCGCTTTCAATAAAGGTGAGAAACGGGGTATCGCCTTGCCATTCAGGACTGCTGCCGACATGGATATCAGGGTGATAGTCTGTGTTGGTGCAGTTTATACCAAGCGACACCTGCGTCACCACCCTAGCGATGTACCTCTTTTCCGTTAGCGTAAATTCTGATATCTCAGACCCGACAGTTGTGCATAGGAATTCTTTGAAGGATATCTTTGGGTTCTTCATGAGGGCTTGGACGAATTTGAGGACGTCGGAGTGAGACTTGAGGACCGGCGTGCTAAGCTCAAGCACTGCATTTCCTGCTGAACCTGGGCATACCACAGAGCAATAATACTTGAAGTAAGCATCAAACTTGGAGCTCTTCGCATATGTTACTTGTTCGTCTCCGAATAACGCTTGTACAATTTGCTCTCGCTCGAATTCTGTTGGCGGCTGCATCTTTATCGTGAAGTGTATTAAATAGACGTTGAGAGTAACCAGGTGGTATTGATTCTATCATTAAAAGCTTCACCATATCAAGGAAGCCTTGTTTTATACGCTAGAGGCTCAGTGATCTATCATACTAAAGGTTGGCTGGGATGGGGCGTGGCATTAGAAAGCTGAGAGCCTTGTTTCAGCCACTGCTAGTTAGCTGAACAGCCCAAATTACAATGGCGGTGTTCTCACATTACGTATGTTACTCGTCCGTTAATTGACACGTGCTGCGTGAGGGGTCAAACAAAACTTGAAGTCCTGGCCTGATGGGATAGCTGAATGCTACATGAACTTGACATTTGCAGAACTCATCATGTCTAGGGACCACGTAACAGTGGTACAAAGTCCACTTGATGAGACATTGAGAAAAAGGTACGTAAGGGTCTGATAATTATCTTCAATTGTGACTGAATCTTTGCTAGGGGACTTGCAAGCCACAAGAAAAGGCCTGCTCACAGAGTGGCCGATTTCATTCGCTCTGTAGAAGCAAAAGTTTCCAGGCACCTATCAGAACGAGCGTCAGTAAATTCGACAGTGTGTTTACCACATCCTCAAAGCAGTTTTAAAACTGCTTCGATAAGTCCAATTCACCTCCCTGGGCCAGAAGGCGAGGTAGACATCGGAACAACGGTAGACGTCAGAACCCCTGACGTTACCAGCGATTCTTATCGAAACCCGGTACGCATTCCTGGGTGTTCGCCTCCAACATTTGTCTACCCCCGCGGGAACTCCAATATATCTGCTACACACGAAAAGAGATTCGAAACACTAGTAGGCATATTCCAGAAAAACACCAAGGAAGATCCTCAGCTGGCGGAGTTTCACGAATATATCGACTACTCACTCCGGTTGTGTGGGACGTCGTCACAAGATTGCGTACCCTCTATTGTTGTCTTTTGTCGTCCAGCTGAGTTCAAGAACCTCAGAACCCTCTTGACCAGTCCTCAACTGAAATACCAGTACGCGCTTCGACGTCACGCACCGAAATATCCTTGGAGTGAGACCCAAGGGTTAGCAGCCGAACAAGACCACAGACCATTCTTCAATCTATACTTCTGGAGAGAAAAAAGGCCCCGAGAGCTGTACTGGGGCAGGGCGCCCGTGTGTTTACGTCAAGAGACAATTGGGGCTTACCCATCATCACAAAACCTACCAACTATGCTAGGATCTGTTGTTCAGCTTCCGGGCCCAGATCCACGGTCTTCCACTTTAGGATGTGTGATTAAAGTTGGCTTGGAGTACTATGCCATCACGACCATGCATACGTTCGAAACCTCCCACTCATCTTGCAGAGCTCCTAGCGCAACGGACAGCGACAACACGTCAACCAGTAATAGCAGCACAGCACCTACCGTCTTCTCCGGGATAGACGTCCCCTTACACAATAACAAGGAAATATTCGAGTCTGAGGTATTTGAACTGCTATCAGACGATGAGTATGACGTCGCCGACGTACAATATGATAGTCTCTCTGAAGGTGAAGAGTGCGAACCAGACCAGGCCGATGATTGGTCATTGGGCACAGACGGCTCTACGGTACACGAATCATCGGATGGTAATCGCCCCACAGAAACAGAAGAGATGCTAGCCCTGTTTCCCAGCTCGCAACAGCTTCAGGCCTCTGGTGAAATGGACTTGGACTGGGCGCTCATCAACGTGACGCACTTAGATCGTTGTTGCTTCAACACATTTTCACCCTCAGGAAGTCATTCAGAATCTGTCTCTTTGGACAAAGTCGCTCGTTCCCGACCACAATCTGAGACCCCGGTCTTGATAGTCACGTCTGGAAAAGTGCCTCAGAGGGGTTTTCTCCAACCAGGAATTTCCTTGTTGGGAGGGATCAGTGGCAAGACACCTTCATCCGTTTGGACTGTCATCCTGGATGATGGAAGCAGTAAGGAACTTTTTTCTCTTGTTATGCTTACGCTAATCTAAGATTTTGATACTTATAGGTCTTAAGAAGGGAGACTCTGGCTCAGTGGTTGTTGATGCCGTTTCTTATGATGTATACGGTCATGTTGTTGGCTGTAACCCAATGGGCGAAGTCTATATCAGCCCCTACCATGCCATCCTTCGCCAGGTTCGAAATTTATTCCTCGAGGTTGAAGTCAGCCTACCCGAATCATCTACCACAAGCCTATGTCGTCCAGATGTTGCAACCAGCACAGACCAATGCACAGACATTCCCGATAGCGTGCCGCCGGTTCCGCACGACAACAATCCCTTTATTGTGACAACTGGAATCAAATATGGTTCTCATCCCTTCAAATGTAACAGCGAAGATCAGCCCAAACATATCGAACACTCTGACGTCGGAAAAACTTCCCATGAAAGCTGCAGTGTTTTGCAAGCAGATGACATCCAGCCGTCCAAGGGGTTCCACGGCATCAAACACGGGGTTCAAGTGATCAGGTCAGAATGTGTTCCAACTGCTCCAAATCTTTCATCTCAAGATGCATCAACCTTGTCAGCTCAATTTATGGACTACCTTCAGAATGAACATGTCGATGGCATGAATGTGGAGGGCAATGCGGCGCCTTACATCTCCCTTTCTGCCTTGAAGAGATACTTCACCACAAGCCATATTGATACCATTATGAGGCCCTGGGAGCCTTCTCCCTCAGATATTGCTACAGACATTCGCAGCTCATACCTTAGAATTTTCTCCATTCTCGTATACATTGGCAATGCTGATTGCATCAGATGGTTTACCTCCAACGACTTGCAAGATTCTGATCTTCCCTTTGATGAAAGCTCTCTTCAACATAAACCCTCGTGGTCCGATGCATTTTTGGAAGAGCAATGGAAATTCTGCCCTATCATGATCTCCGCTGATGGGAACTTCAAGCGCTCATTGT
Organism: Fusarium gaditjirri; assembly: GCA_013266175.1. NCBI lineage: Eukaryota > Fungi > Ascomycota > Sordariomycetes > Hypocreales > Nectriaceae > Fusarium > Fusarium gaditjirri. Next base: position 8,796 of record JABFAI010000094.1, on the reverse strand, counting down.
CATCCAAAACAATCTTACCTGTTACATATGAGAAATCAATAGCAGGCGAGAATCAAGGACCAAACAAGCCCAGAATCTGGCAGGTAAAGGTCCACCCAGGATGTAGTTATAATATTGAGGTACGTATTCTTCGCAAACACCTCTGATTGCGAAAATTCTAATGATTGATAGGATGAGCGGGTTGTGTTTAAAGTGTACCAGGGGGCGAGAGCACATGATGTGTATACAACTGAAACCACTACCTACTCGGATCTTCGATTAGGCGCCGACAGTGCGATCACAAAAGCTTACACAGGTTTCTCTTTCCCTGAAAGCCAAAGGTGCATTGCCATTTTGGAACATACAAATGGGGGATCTCTTATTGACTTTTTCCGTTCTAAATCCCCACCTTCAAGCAGCGAGAATATGGGACTGTTCTGGGAAAAGATGATGAAGCTAGCTGAGACTGTTGCTATCTTTCATGCGGTTGACGTACCTGATGAATTGACGAAACACTCTTGGAGCCGGTGAGTGGGTATTTGTGCTTGCATTGACGGAAACTGACAGGTTACAGGGCGCAACTCGATATTAGACCCGAAAGCATTCTTGTGTTCTCAAAGGATGAGAATAGCTCGATTTCCGATATAAACTTCAGATTCGAGGGCCATTCTCTGTTTAAGCTAGATGGACTTCAAATCCCTGATCAAGAGATAGCCACGAAGGGGAATGGGAGCCGGATGTATCGTAAGTACTCTTGGAGAATCAGGCTTGATACGAACTAAAATTAATTTATAGTGCCCCCGGAGTGCTCGAGTGGTTTGCCCACGATGCACTCTACGAAGGCCGACATCTGGTCACTTGGTGCTATCTTTAGTGACATACTTATCTGGTCAATCTCCGGTGAGGCTGGTCGCGAGAGATACTTTGACAGGAGAATGATAGATCTCATCGATCACAATCCTTGCTATCATGATGGAGTAAAAAGACTACGGGTGGTTGACGAATTTCACGAACTGGCCCTGCTACATAAGAAGGACGATGACATTATAACGACCTTCATGAACAAAACCATCCTCTCCAAAATGCTAGTGCCGGCTGGGGAACGGTGTACTGCAATGCAGATCATGGAAAGCTTCCAGGCAGAGATTAAACAACTTCGACTTTCACTGACAAGCATACCAACTATACCACAAACAGGTTCACCTGAACCGGTAGCAGCGGACCCAAGTTTAGCCAGAATATCCCCCGAAGCCTGCTGCACCAACTCAACAGCACCGCCGTTATCGGATTCGCTAGAACTACCCCTACCAGGCCAGTCACCGGTGTTCAGCGAACAGCGCAGTTCTTCAGTCGCAGACACGGATTTACTGAATGGAGAATCGTCCATTGAAATTCTATACAGAGATTTGAAGGAGAAGAATAGGGGTTCCAAATTGGGAAACTTCAACGAATTCAAACTCACCAAATTGGCCTATATCCTGACGGTACCGAGAATGCACAAAGCTCATGAGAATCTCAAGACAGGGGACAACGTAAGTCAAATGATTACCGATATCGTGATTGTAGCTAATCAAGAAGCCTAGATCTTTGTAATTGACAATTCAAGCTCCATGGAGAACCACAAAGCTGAGGTCATGAAAACCGCCCGGGTGTTGAGCTACATGTGCAAGGAAGAAGCATATGAAAGTGGAATGCAACTTTTTTTCACGTCAATGCCAACACGGGGACCTCGAAAGTTCAAGACAAGCTCACAGATTGAGCGGGCGATCAGAAAGGCGAATAGCGCTGACGAGCCGTGCAACATGGGAAATTGCCTTGACTATGTTCTGAAGAATCTTTACGACAATGGGAAACGTAAACCCACGAGCATATATATCTTCACGGATGGACTTTGGGACGAAGACGATTTGGACAGCAGTGCATACGAGGTTGTTCGTAAGATCGATCAAAAAAGGTATTACTTGAGAAAATCTGGACAGTCGTTGTCAGGATTAAGCATTCAGTTTATCCAATTTGGTCACGATCTCGAGGGGACAAAGAATCTACAGGAGATTGAAAGTGCGAGCAGGTAAGTAGTGACTTGGTCTCCGCTTCCACGAAGTCATACTAACAGAACTTTAGTGATCTGGCCAGCGTGAGGCACTTCACAGATCCTGTACCATATATCTTGAGTGGGGGAATTCCTATCACCAAGATCTCACCTGTTGAAGAAGGTGCAATCGATTTATTAACGCTGGACTTGGGATTATAAACATCAAATAGTTTAGGAATATGCCATCAGTATAGCGGTGAAGAAAATAGTGCAAAATATCATACATAAGACTTTTCAGTGCCATAATGCACTCGATCGTTTAGGAGTTTAAGGCACTGCATAGCTATGGAACTCGAGACCACTGCCAGGTTTGACGTTATTAGTCAGACTGCCATGGCAGGACATTTAAAACCTACCGTGCGATTCAAGTTCATCAATGCGTAAAACATCCTAGTCGGCATAAGAAAAGAGCATCATATCCCCTCATGTTTGCCGAAGCTGCCGCTTCTTCCATCTCAGGAGCAATTCGAGTAGCAATAGACTTTAAGCGGCCAAACACAAGACAAGCACATCCAAATTCTATCCAATGCTGATTCTGTACTGTCTACTGGAGAAAGAAGGTGTACTGACAAAGACAATGGGGAAGATTCCAACTCACCGCTCCCATCTATTAGCTCCATAGCGGCCTCGCTTGCGAAGGCCTGGCCGGGGATATTAAGCAGAAGAGCAACCGAGACGGAAGCTGGCGCTAGGAGGCTGATCCCAGGGCCGGGTCTGTGTCAGTGTCTCCTCGACGCTTCGGCCAGGATTTGCTGCAGACGAATGAAAAGATGTAGTCTAAGGACTGCGACACAGACAACTAGAGTTCAGGTAGCGATGATACACTCGACAGGCTAAGAGTTCAATTCCGAGAGATGTCTCTTTTACTCCCAGCCAGTGAGGATTCTAGCTCCGATGTTGACGACGCTCACCAAACTCGGAAGGGCCGCAGGATGTTCGAGTCCCCTTCCCGTACAGTCCCTAGTACCTGACCAGTTCGCGATGTTCTCGTAGCTGCCGTCACAACTGATGAGTTGCATAGCTGTCGAGCGTATCTCGAGCGCCTGGATACAAGCCCACTGATTGAACACCGGTGCTCAATTGACGAATACAGAAGCCTCAATTCAATTCTCCAACTTGATACTAACGCGGGTAGCTCGACAAGAGAATCTAATTCTCGACCAGGTAGCTGTTAGTACCTGTGGAATGACTTGCTGCCATCAAGGTTAAGCTTTGGGCTACCAAGACAGGTGATGAGGATACGATATCTTTTCTCCACAATACAAGCTTCAACCCATTACCGATGGAGATGTAGCAGCATCCCTCACTAGGTGACTAGGGCCTCGGGAGAGCCTCGGTGAGGATGACCGCATGGACCGCATGGACCATGGAAATAACTAAATCCCCACAAGCTAAGACCATTCTGCGCCTCGTCAGATCTGTTTAGTTGTCGAGATTATGTCATTGGAGTGGGATAAACCAACGCCAGGATCCTTACGACTCAGAAATTATAGAGGACTTGTTTTAGACCTCGGCTATATTAATAATAATAAAAGAAACATACTTTCACCCAGGTAGTCTGACCTGATCTGCTTTGACCCCCTTTTGTTGAAATTTGGTAATTATCACTCATCATGAGGTTAACAAGAGTGGGATGTTCCGCTGAGTCATTCAAGAGCTTCGGTCTATCCCACATCACCTCCAGATGCTACTTGCCGGCATTGTAAACAATCATGGCTCATTTACTATATTAATCTATGTATTATTTGGAAATATTTATAGGATTCCTCCCTAAACCTGTTTCTTACTCTATTATCCCCACAAGCTGAATCACAATCAAAGCAAACGCTCCGCAAAGCACGACCTTACAAGCCATGGCTCTCACACTCGAATATCTCCACGCCCATTTCCGTGGCGGTATGTCACTCCCTTGAGAAATGCTTGGTTATGAAACTCACTTATAATACAGTTATAACTCAGCCGCAAGATGAGCTTTTTAGTCCTCTTCGTCGTCGATTCTCGCAGAATGAAGAAGGAAATCCGCAGTTGATTCTTCAGCCATCCTCTGAAGATGACATATCGCTCGCAGTGAAATATGCCGTCTCCAACAAGCTGGAGCTGGCTGTGTGCAGCCAAGGCCATTCCTTTCTGGGGGCGTCGAGCTCTGACGGTGTCATCATTGACCTCCGCCGCCTTCGAACCGTCTGGGTTGATAATGAGAAGTACGGCAGCGAAGGCATCGTCACCATGGAAGGCGGCGCGAGCGTTAGCGATGTAGCCCTTGCTTGCGAGGAGAAGGGTGTGTTCTTGCCTCTTCCTTCCCACAAGGAGCTCGGTTATGCCGGATTTGCCCTTGGAGGGGGCTTCGGCTGGGGAATGGGTGTCGCTGGCTTAGCAATTGATCTCATAGTTGAGGCGACAATTGTTCTTGCGAGTGGTGAGATCGTGACCTGTTCAGAAGACCAGGACCCAGAACTATTCTTCGCGATTCGAGGAGCCGGTTATAACTTCGGTGTAGTCTCAAAGCTCAAGTTCAAGGCCAAGCCACTGACGCACCAAGTCTGGTACGGGGGAATCCTCTATAAACGGTCCGAATATGAGACAGTTCTCGAAACTTTGGACAAATGGAGCCTCACACAAAGGCCAGAGGACATGGTTGCTCTTGTTATCACTACATTGGTACCAGCAACGCGAGGCGAGGAGGCAATGCTCGCCATCGTGTACCACCATGGCTCCTCAGAAGACGATTTCAAAAGTCGATTCGGGGACTTTCTCAATATTCCACACTTGGGGTCTAATGCCAGGCCCTGTTGGGCCCACGAGACAGCTGACTTTTTCCCCGAGTCAATCTGGCCTCGCACCAACCGCCTTTCGGACGGCACTCTTTTCACTCGCCTAACCCCTCAGCTTTGGCTACCAGTTATTGGCAAACTTCGTGACTGGTATACAAAAGACGAAAAGAGAGAAATAGGGACCCAGATGTTCCTTGGCCTGTACAACTGGACAAAGGTGGTAAACGAGAATGCCGGGAAGTCTACCGCGTGGCCCCCGTCACGAGCCCAGCCAGAGGATCCCAATGGACTGAGCTGGAAGGACATGGCTGTCTACGTTGGGTAAGCTACATCATTCAAGCTCAGGAGCAATGACTAACGAGAAGACGCGATGTAGATATGCGGATGAAAGGGAAGCTGATGAAGCTACCAAGTTCGCTTTAGATCTTGTTCAGTATGCACGTGAGAAACACGAACAAATTGTTGGAGGCGATATCATCAAGGGGATGGTGTATCCAAACGCGGGCGCCATGCGTCAGCACTCCGGGCAGTACATGTACAAGGAGCACTATCCGCAGTTGCAGGTGCTGAAAGGGAAGTACGATCCCTTGAATGTGTTCCACAAGAAGCATCCTATTGAGCCTTCTGCCTGAGCTGTTGGCCTTTGAACCTATTGAGAGGTCAAATGGTTTATGTATACGCGCCATGCTTGAGTCCTATTATACTTGGGCCTCAGTTTCAAGATTGCTATTATGTGGATATATATTACAAAGAGCTTTATATATAGGAGATAAAGAGATATTAAACATGACTGCAAGTTCAAGGACTCTGGCTTCGTTCCTGGCGACAATGTCTATAGGTCTGCTAGTCTCGCCGCCCTTTGCTGTCGAAAAGCCATCCCTTCTCTTGTTTACCAAATTACTGTAACAGCTTAACCTTTGGTATTATAATCCGGAATCCTGCGAGCAAAGGATGCGATATTTCTCCCTTTCTTTTATATCTACTAGAGGCCAATTAGTTTTGCATTGCCTACTAACTACTCAAGATTAATATATAGTTATGGTATAGTGTCTAAGCTCTAAACCAGGTCTGTTATTTGCAGCAGATATTTATAGTTGTGAGCTTATATCACTATAGAGAACTTAGTAAATGAAGGATAGCATAAAGAATATTATTATGCTATGTGTAAAAGCTCTCTATTTAGCCAACGCATTCCCTCTAACCCGCTAACATTCGTCATGGTAGGACCAGTGTTGTATTGGCAATGGAGATGCGGCAGCATCCCGTCCGTAGGGCCTCGTGAGAGAGTCTTGACCATATCCCACATACTACTAACTACATTGATTACAAAGCGAAAACTTAATTCCACTAAGCATAGGGTCAGCACGAGAAATGACCCCGGTCTACAGGCCTCGGTAATCGGACACTACCATCGTCTCCAAGCCGCTGAAGGGTCCAAGACAATGTGGCAGATCGCCGCCATCCGCTCCCGACTTACTGGTCAATATAGTGCAAAGTTTGGCATGGTCTTGTTGTGACAGGGCAGTGTGGGGATCTCCCCACCAAGACCAGACCCCGGATCAGGTGAACGGCAGCTAAAAGCCACGGACGAGGCGGTATTCCAGTCACAGTAGCGCTGCAAGATAAGAACGACACTATCTACCTAGATTAGAGACGCCAGCTTTCCCATGTGTCAACATTGTCCTGAATTCGAGGTAGGTTGTCTGTCGGCTTGCCATGGAGTTCTTCAACATCGTCGGTTCCCAGAAGCTGGGCGGGGATGAACACAGCGGAACTCTGGATCCCCGAACAAAGGAAGACCTCTGGAGCGTTCCCGTCGCCAACGGGACCGACCTCGACAATGCCGTGAAAGCAGCTGACGAGGCTTTCAAATCGTGGGGATCCTTGCCTCTTGAAATGAGGCAAAAGTATGTGTCTGCGCTTGCAGAGGTCTTGACGGCAAATCAAGCAGACATTCACACTATTCTGGGGAAGGAAACTGGCAAATCTGTACGTACCGCTCTCCTTTCATATTGTTGGCTCTATGACACAATGTCGCGATCAACCGCTGACATTTCTTATGCAGGACTTACTCACCAATATAGAGATTGACGGCACCCTCGACTTCATCAACTTCGATGGTGAGTATCTCTGTCCTGCTGAGAACCAGGTCTTCATTTGCTGACTGAGAGGTAGCATCGCAATCGGTACCAAACACGGTCGATTATGAAGATGACAAGATGAAAATCGTCTCGACACATCCGCCCATCGGTGTTGTCGGTGCCATCTGCCCCTGGAACTTCCCCCTCGTCCTCGCAGCAGCCAAGATCTCGGCTTCTCTCGTGATGGGAAACTGTGTCATCGTCAAAGCCTCGCCCTATACACCCTACACAACGCTCAAATTCGCCGAGTTTGCCCTGTCTGTGCTGCCTCCAGGCGTGTTCCAGGCTCTGAACGGTAACAATGATGTCGGGAGACTCATGACGGTGCATCCTGGGATTCACAAAATCACCTTCACGGGATCGACAGCCACGGGGAAGAAGGTCCTTGAGAATGCGGTCAAGACGATGAAGAAGGTTACTTTGGAGCTTGGTGGCAATGACCCGAGCATCATCTGCCCCGATGTGGATGTACAGCACGTTGCGAAGCAGGTGGCTACCGGCGTATTCCACCATGCTGGTCAGATGTGTGTCGCGACGAAGCGGGTATACGTCCACAAGGACATCTTCGCCGAATTCTCCCAGGCCTTCCTTGCTGCGGCCAAAGAAACCCAGATCGATCCATCAGGCCGCCAGCCTTCGTTATTTGGACCACTGCAGAACGAGATGCAGTACGGCGTGATAAAGGATCTCATTAACGATAGCAAGGCACAGGGTCTCGACATCGCCTGTGGCGGAGAGGTAGACCAGGAGCAAGGCCTCTTCATCAAGCCGACCGTGGTCATTCGCCCGCCAGATACTTCAAGGATCGTCAAGGAAGAGCAATTCGGTCCCATCATCCCGCTTCTCGAATGGAGCAGCGAAGAGGAGGTCATTGAGCGTGCGAATGCTACTGTAGATGGGCTGGGTGCTTGCGTTTGGGCCAAGGATGCCGCCACTGCGGAAAGGATTGCGTCGAGACTCGAGTCAGGGACGGTTTGGATCAACAGCTTCGAGATCCCTCATCCTTATGGGTACTTTTCTGGTTGGAAGCAGAGCGGAGTAGGTGGTGAATGGGGGAGGCAAGGACTGCTCTCTTATTGTCAGACACGAGTGCTTCATATTTACAAGTAGACTACAGTGCGTACCTTATTACATTCATCTATAGATCAGTTTTATTATGTGTGCCATAACCTCCAGAACATTCCCAGGCTTCACAGATGACCAAAGCCAACAGACCACAGATACTTGAGATACTAAGCAAGATCACCCAGAGTGGCCGATAGCCACCCATCCAATGAGGTTTTTGGGGGAAACCAAGATTCTTGTAATGCCCATGGGGTATAGATAGTTCCCCCAACATTAGCCCCACGCTAGACAGACTATGAGCGAAGTCTTTCGTTAAGGGAGTCCCTCTACATCCTGCAAGTTCTTGTCCAGTATCGTTTCTATTCCTAATTGTGTTTTGAGAGGAGCTCTTTGTACAAGACATTATTCCCAGCTAGGAACTGTGAGTAGGTTAAGGGTTTAAAAGAGGCTTCAGCCCTAACATAAAGGTAAAGGATACATATTAATATATATAGGTAATATACTCATTACCCTTACTAGTACCTAAGATATAGCTTTTAGCTAAAAAGCTAGATAGTCTCTAAAAGTATATAAAGTAGAGCTATTACTCTTCTATTAGGATAATTAAGCTTAATATATATATAAAGTATATAAGGTAAGATACTTAATATAAGTAAATCTATTAACTTAAGATAATACTCTTAAAATAACTTCTACTATAATTATATAATAGTTAATCGGTAATTAGCTTATCTTATTACCCTATTTC